>CAUYTI010051758.1:0-51890 GCA_963575145.1 Galago senegalensis
CCAGAATGTATAAATAAGTCCCATGACTCTAGAATAAAATGGCAAACAAACCAACAACAACAGCAACAAAGACCTAAGGACTTTTGTCCTGAGCCCCTCCCCACAGGTCAGCTGTGCCCAAGGCAGGGAAGGAAGAGCCCAAGAGGAGGTCAGGAGTGGCTGTCAGCTAAAGTGGGGTGGCTGCTCCTGCACAAAGTGGAAACGAAGCCAAAAAAGGCAGCAGCAAGGGATAAAGCTTCAGAGAAAAAAGTGCAACTGAAAGGGTAAAGGGGAGCAAAGGGAAAGCCGCCGGAGCGGCTAACCAAGGGACTAAAGAAGATTCACCTGCAGAAAATGGAGAAACTAAAACCGAGGAGAGTCCAGCCGCTGAGGAAGCAGGAGAGAAGGAAGCTGAGTCTGATCAGTATCACACACCACGTCCATCAGTGGTCCCGTCTCCCTGCTTGTACAATCCAGAGCAATATTTTTATCAACTATTTTGTAAAGGCAAGTTTTTAGTAGTTCTAGAAACATTTTTAAGAAGGAGGGAATCCCACCTTATCCCATTTTCTTTTATCTTTCCTTTTTTTTGGTAGTTTTTGGCTGGGGCTGGGTTTGAACCTGCTGGCATATGGGGCCAGTGCCCCACTCCATTAAGTCACAGGTGCCGCCCTTTATCCAATTTTTTCAAAGTGTAAATCCTTTTTTTAAAGAGGTGAAATCAGTCACTAGTAGTTTATTTTTGGTACAACCAGAAAATAGTGTGGGATGTTGACTTATGGGAGGCTTTGACTGTCTCGGGGGTTAGTTTTTATATCCTGTAATACAAAGCATACTAAATGGCAATATGGAGTCCCAGTCCTGCATTTAATGTCTTGAACATTTTAAATGACTTCTATTCCCATGTAGATTTTAAGTAGAATTGTTTCCTAAACAAAACCACTCCTGTGATCATGGCTCTCCTTGTCAGAATTGCGTTCACTCTGTAACATCTTTGGTTGTGGTAGTTCTGTTTTCTTAATAACTTTGTTACTGTGCTGTGAAGGACTGAAAATTTGAGTATGTAGCATACATGGTAATAAAGTATGAATTGGTGGGACTTAACCTAACAGCTTGTCAACATTTGAAGATACTAGTACTTGATGTCCTTTTAAGGAAAATTTGTCTACAAATTGTAATCTGGAAAGTCACTGATATAACTGTTTAGAAAAGAATTACAGTAAATGGCTTTTTAGACTTTGGGTATGTATGTTAAGAATTATGTACAAATTGACATGTCTGTACTGATGATCAATACAACCAATAAAATCTCAACTACAAAAAAATACTTTCATAATGACCCATGTATGGTGTATCTTTCAGTGGGTAGTATCAAACTGTTTTGTTCTTTATTTTCTGATATTTTTGGTTAATGTTCTCTTCATTGGGGTGTTTGCAAGAAAAGTCTGAACCTCATACTTTAAAATAAGGGTATTCTTGAGTATGATAAAAGAGATACTTTTTAGAGATTTTGGTTGTACTTGCCTGCATTTTTTTAAGCTGGTATTTTGAGATTTTAAATCTAATAGAGGAAAATTGTATATACATGTTTAGCCATGTTAGCAATAACAGTGGATTTCAGAAAAATGGAACAAAATCAAAGTATTTTGGTAGCAAGTAGGTAGGTTGTTTATATGAGTCTCATACGTATGTACTTAATAATTGTTTGAATTTTAATAGACTAGCAACCATTGGTGACTTTACTGGCAGAATTTTATGATTGTAGGACCATCAATTGAGTGTCAAAAAGATTAAAGTTGCCTTGACCCCTGTGGCTGAAGTGGCTAAGGCACCAGCCACATACACCTGAGCTGGCAAGTTCAAATCCAGCCCGGGCCGGCCAAACAACAATGATGGCTGCAACCAAAAAATAGCCGGCGGGTGCCTATAGTCCCAGTTATTTGGGAGGCGGAGGCAGGAGACTCACTTGAGCCCAGGAGTTGGAGATTGCTGTGAGCTGTGATGCCATGGCACTCTACCCAGGGGGACAGCTTGAGGCTCTGTCTCAAAAAAAAGATTAAAGTTAAATATATTATGCCAGAAATTTTTTTTCCTCAAAACGGTTTGGATTGTTGGAAAATGATTCTGTAATTCTGCTTGAGGTAAGAGGAAGACCTTAAAATCTGTGCTTTCTTTGTAGCTGACCACAGTAGAACTTGTGTCCTCTTTTGATAAGTGCAGTCTTATAGTAAGAGTGACTGAAGGTTTGAAATAATAGGACCTGGACTGATGGTCTGAATCAGAGAGTGATTCCCCAGTCCATAGAATCTGAGTTCATTTGAGTTGCTCCATAGTTGTTTTCTTTCGTAAGCTTTACTGTTTTTATTTTTTTTCATCTCTTGGTTTTAGAATCTCAGGTTTAAAGTAAGGAGTCTTTTGGTGTTAATCTTCTGAATCCTACAAGACTGACTTACCAATTGAGTCAGTTTGATGGCGTATTAGCCTCTTTATGGCATGCTGGGAAGTGTGGGTGTTGTGCTAGTCACTGGGGCTAGAGGTGGGATGTGGTCCTGCTCTGGGCTGCCTGTCATCCCTGGGGAGGGAGTTGAAACAGCTGTTGATAAAGAATGATGTTCAGTGAAGATATTGCCAGAGGCTAGAGGAGCTGTTGGTGAATAAGGCAGGGTTCCTTCAAGGTGCTCAGAGGAGAGGCTAGATGGGAACAGACAGCACAATAATGTAATTTTATTTTGTTGGGTGAGAGCAATATATTCTGTCTTTATCAGTTTTAGTTTGATCAGCTTTTACTGAGTCATGTGAAATAAGTCCAGGGAGGCAGGCCTTGGGAGCTGATGCTGTATTCTTTATTGCTAACTATATTCCTTTATCTCATATATGAGGAGACAAACTTTATTTATTTATTTTTGAGACAGAGTCTCAGGCCCAGAGTCTCTGTTGCCCAGGCTAGAACACATTGCCCTGCTCACAGCAATCTCACACTTCTAGGCTCAAGCGATCCTCCTACCTCAGCCTCCTGAGTGGTTGAGACTACAGGCACCCACTACAATGCCTGGCTAGTTTTTCTAATTTTAGTAGAGATGAGGTCTTGCTCTTGCTCAGACTGATCTCAAACTCCCGAGCTTAGCAATCCTATCTTGGCCTCCTGGATTGTTAAGATCACAGATGTGAGCCACTGTATCCAGGCCAGACAAACATTTTATTTTTTATTTTTTTATTTTTTTTACAGGTGAAGGAGCTTTCCCTTTTATTAGATATACTGGATTTCTGTCATTGGGATTAATCCATGTGGCCCAAACTATACAAGGCCAGTACACGCATCCTGCACAGGTGCCTAACCTATGGCATATGTACTTATGTCTTTATTGCCTTTCCCAAGATGGATTCTTGCGTGCTCCCTCAAATGTTACATTATTAAAAACTTTTCATGCATCAAAAGTTAACAATACTTGGTTAGGTATTCCTTTTGTTATAACTCGTGTTATTGTCTTTCTAGGGAAATAAGTGTACCACATAGCAAATTCAGTCTGCTCTGGGGGTTCAGAAGGATTGTAGCCAGCAGCAGGCCCACTAGGGGGCACACACACCTGATATTGGGTGTTATTATATATGCAGGTTCCTTCAGGCTTTCCTGTACATTCATAGTAAGAGTAAACCAATAACACAGTTTTGACAGTTTGTCCAGTTTGGTTTACCTCTTGGACCAGACAAACATTTTAAAAGCTTTTTTGTATCTGTCACTTCTGTACTTAAGAGTAGATAGATGAATGTTTCATTGGCCCAGCTGGTTCTTTGTAAGGCATATGGGTAATTAGTGTGAAGCTGCTGATTTTTTTTTTTTTTACCCCTGCTGGCTTTACTGATTGATATGCCCATTGTAATTCTGCATTTTAATTTTTAATCACAGAGATAACTAGTATGTTGATGTGCTACTTTTGTCAGTGCAAGAGGCAATTGAGGCTATCTTGTTATCCAGGGATGATTTTGTACTTCATAAACTTTTTCCTTACTTCTTTCCTCTTTCCCTCCCTCTCTCCCTCCTTCCTTCCCTTTTTTGAGACAGAGTCTCACTATGTTGCCCTCCATGGAGTGTTGTGGCATCACAGTGCCCAGCAACCTTAAACTCTTGGGCTTAAGTGATTCTCTTGTCTCAGCCTCCCAAGTAGCTGGTCTGTCTGTCCTTCCTTCCTTTCTCCCTACCCCTCCTCCTTTCCTTTCCCCCCTTTTCTCCCTCCCTTTCCTTCTTCCTTCACTCCCTCCCTCTCTCCTGGGTTCAGGCGATTCTTCTTTCTGCAGTAGCGTCCTAGATAGCTGGGACTAAAGGTGCCTGCTGTGATGCCCAGCTAATTTTTCTATTTTTTTTTTTTTTGTAGTGATGAGGTCTCATTCTTGCTCATGCTAGTCTTGAACTCCTGAGCTCAAGCAGTTCACCTGCCTGAGCCTCCCAGAGTACTAGGATTACAGGCGTGAGCCACTGTGCCCAGCCCACTTTTTCTTTTTTTATTTTAAGAGATTTAGTTTTGCTCTGTCACCCAGGCTGAAGTAGTGGTGCAGTCATGGCCCATTGCAGATTCAAACTCCTGGATTTGAGTGGTTTTCCTGCCATAGCCTCTTCAGTGGGTGGGACAACTATAGATGTGTGCCACAATGCCTAGCTAGTTTTTTTAGTTTTAATTTTTTTGTAGAGACAGAGGTCTTGCTGTGTTGCTCAGGCTGGTCTTGAACTCCTGGCCTTAAGTGATCTTCCTTCCTCAGCCTCCTGAGTGCTGAGATTACAGGTGTGAACCCTATGCCCTGCCAATAAATTTATAATAACCTGGAGGATCTTGAGAATCATCTTGTTTAGGAGACCTCCTTCCCTAGTCATGTAGTAGGGCAGCGTTATGTCTGTGTATGTGTTTTTTTCTTCTTTCTCTTCTTCCTTAACTTCCTTTCTTCTTCCTCCTCTGTTTCTTTTTCTTTTCTTTTCTTTCTTTATTTTTTAACTCTATGGAATCCTTCAAACCACAGTCTTTCTTACTGAATAGACTCAAAAACTTAAGCCTTTTGGTTTAGTTGTTTCTGGTTGGTAGCATGTCTGGCTCATCTCTTTCTACCTTATGGTTGAAGACATCTGAAGCCACAGGTGTGGGTGGGAAGGAGGCATCTTTACTCTCATTTTCTTCACCAGGCTGTTTATCTCCTTCTGCTTGGCTGAGAAATCTTCTTCTCCTTCTCCTCTTCCTCCTCCTCCTCCTTCTCCTCCTCTTTCTCCTCTTATAGGGTTTCACTCTGTTGCTCAGGCTGGAGTGCATTATTGTGATTGTAGCTCACTGCAGCCTTGCTGGGCTCAAGCAATCTTCTTGCCTCAGCCTCTTGAGTAGCTAGGACTATTGGTGTGTGGTAGGACTACTGGCAAGTTTTTAAAATTTTTTGTAGAGAGGGAGTTTTGCTGTGTTACCCAGGCTGGTCTTGAATACTTGCTCTCAAGTGATACTCCTGCCTTGGCCTTTCAAAGTGCTGGGATTGACCCTTTGCTGAGTGCTTGGAAACCAAACCTCTTGCAGCAATCACAACTGTTAGGATACATGGCACTACTGGATGTTCTTTGGTTTCTTACTAATCCAAGTAATTCACCCAAGTTGGTTTCAGTTTCAATGGTTTTTTTTGGCAGTTTTTGGCCAGGGCCAGGTTTGAACCTGCCACCTCCGGCATATGGGGCTAGCGCCCTACTCCTTTGAGCCACAGGTGCTGCCCTACTTTCAATGTTTTATATTTTGTATAATATACAAACAAAAATTTAATCTGAAATGATAAAGCTTTTCCATATCAATAAAAATTTAATAATCCTTTTTTGTATGGTACAACTCAATATGGTTTGATGCATAATCTAACAAACTTGACCACTCTTAGAATTTGTCATATTCCATATTTATATATACTCCCACAAGAATCCACCATTTGTACAGATTATTTCAGGCACAACTGTGAAAGATATTGAGACCAAAGTGTATGATGTTTATAGACTCAAGTCAGATAATATAACAGAAACATGTGTCCTCAAGTTTTTGTTTGCAAAATGAACAACGCCTACAGGCGTCATTCACACCAAATGGAACATCTTTTATTGAAAGTTTGCACCGGCTCGGTGCCTGTGGCTCAAGCGGCTAAGGCGCCAGCCACATACACCTAAGGGGGCGGGTTCGAATCCCCAGCCTGGGCCCGCCAAACAACAATGATGGCTGCAACCAAAAAAATGGCCAGGCGTTGTGGCCGGCACCTGTAGTCCCAGCTACTTGGGAGGCTGAGGCAGGAGACTCGCTTGAGTCCAGGAGTTGGAGGTTGCTGTGAGCCGTGACGTCGTGGCACTCTACCCAGGGGGACAGCTTGAGGCTCCGTCTCAAAAAAAAAAAGAAAGTTTGCACCAAAGAACATCTTACTTGAAGCCTAGTTGTTTGTAGTCAAAGGTTAAAGGTGTGAGGCACTGCCCCTAGCTGAAAATCTCAGTAGGAAGTTTATTCCCAGTGGTTTGGGGAAGTAGGCAGCCTTAGCCATTGTTTATGCCATATTGAGTTGCATATGGCATGCAGTCAGTTGACAATGTGATTTTGAGAAATGGTGGCAGCTTGGTATTTAGAGTAGATATTATATTATTATGTATTTCTCCCATCGCTGTTATTCATACTGTCACTTGCTGTACTGTTGAGAAAGAAAAAAAGTTGCTGATTAAACTATAACATGCTATTGGTTGTAAGATGCATTTCAGTTTCAGTGATGTTAAAATGTGAAAAAAATGTGAAATTGAATGTGAATTGTTGAAATGCAGGTGGATTGAAAGCAAGAAGACTGAGTTTAAGGCTGGCTAACTTTTTGTCTGTAAGATCTTGGGCAAGTCGCTGTTGGCACTTTAGTTTCTTCTCTCTAAAAGGGGAAAATAAGCCATTTTAGTGACATCACCCAACTCTTCTGTGGAGCAGAGTAGTCGGAAGTGGCTGTTTGTTGAGCTCTTTCCTGCCTCACTGTCCTGATCCCACCCTGTCTTCAGCTGGTGTACTGTGGTTTGCTCAGAGTAGTCAAGAAGTACTAGGTGGTGGATTGCTTGAGCTCATGAGTTTGAGACCAGCCTGAGCAAGTGTGAGATTCTGTCTCTAAAAATTAGCTGAGTGTTGTGGCAGGCAGCTACTTGGGGAGGCTGAGCAAGGGGGCAAGGGGATCGCTTGAGCCCAAGAGTTTGAGGTTGGTGTGAGCTATGATGCTATGGCACTCTACCGGGGCAAGAAAGTGAGACTTTATCTCAAAAAAGAAAAAAAATACTAGGTGAATGAGACAAATGATGTGTGGAAATGGGTGGAGTGGATAATTCAACCATGTTTATTTCCTTTTCTCTTCCTTTTTTTATTTTTAGAAAGAAAGAACTTTCAGCTACCAAGAAAGACCGAGTGAATCATTGTCTGACAATATGTGAAAACATAGTGGCACAATCTCTCAGGTAATTGCATTTTGAACTTTGTAGGAAAAAAAAAACTTTATGCGTTTTCAATCTTAATGAGCTGGGATATTCTTGGTGTTCTGGTTGACTGAAAAATCCATTTGAAGGCCGGGTGTGGTGGCTCATGCCTACAATCCCAGTACTTGGGGAAGTTGAGGCAGGTGGATCGCTTGAGCTCAGGAGTTCAAGACCAGCCTGAGCAAAAGTGAGACATGTCTCTAAAAAACTAGCTGGGCATTGTGGAGGGTAACTGTAGTCTCAGCTACTCGGGAGGCTGAGGCAAGAGAATTACTTGAGCCCAAGAGTTTGAGGTTGCTGTGAGTTGTGATGCCACAGCTCTCTACTGGGGACGATAAAATGAGACTCTGTCTTAAAAAAAAAAAAAAAGAAAGAAATCCATTTGAAATAATCCTTTTCCCATATTTCTGGGACCTAGGCTATCCAGACACTATAATGATTAATGTTTCTTTTTTGTAATCTTTTATGCAATAATTATAACCATTAGAATAATTGAACAGCATGTTTATGTTTAATTAGCATTCTTGATAACTATAATTATTTAAAAAATCATCTTTGGTTTGATATGTTTGTAGTTATTGTAGTTGGAACAGCTTGAGACTGTCCAAATTTGTCATCTCTTTTATCTGCTTTTCTTTGGTAGTTTGCTGCTGTTGGTTTGCCCCTGTGGTGGGGTCTGAGCTCTGAGCAGTGGCTGTTACCTGCTATTCTGTGCTTTGGGATTACTTGGGTTATGGGCAGTTGACTGTAGGTCGGCTTCCTTTGCTTCATCATTCTTATTTATTTATTTTGAGGTGGAGTCTCACTTTGTCACCCTCAGTAGAGTGCAGTGGTGTCATAGCTCACAGCCATCTCAAACTCTCGGGCTCAAACAATTCTCTTGCCTCAGCCTCCTGAGTAGCTGGGACTCCAGGCACCCACCACAATGTCCAGCTCTGTTTTTAGCGATGGGGTCACCCTCTTGCTCAGGCTGGTCTCGAACCTGTAGGCTCAGGGCAGCCCATCTGCCTTGGCCTCCCAGAGTGCTAGGATTACAGGCGTGAGCCACCATGCCTGGCCTCATCTTTCTTATTGGGGTAAACTAATAGCACCTTTTTAAATTTTTATTTATTTTTATTTTTTTTGGCTGGGGCTGGGTTTGAACCCACCACCTCTGGTATGTGGGGCCAGCACCCTACTACTTTGAGCCATAGGCGCTGCCCAGCACCTTTTTTTAGAAATAGGGTTTTGCTCTGTCACCCAGGGTAGAATGCAGTGGTGTGATCATAGCTCATTGTAGCTTTAAACTCCTGGACTCAAATGATCCTCCTGTCTTAGCCTCCCCAGTAGCTGGGACTCTAGGCACACACCACTATGTCTGGCTATAATTTTTTATGTAGAGCTAGGGTCTCACTATGTTGCACAGGCTGGTCTAAAACTCCTGGGTTCGGCTCGGCGCCTATAGCTCAACCAGCTAAGGCGCCAGCCACGTACACCTAAGGTGGCGGGTTCGAATCCCCAGCCCGACCTGCCAAACAACAATGACGGCTGCAACCAAAAAAAAAAAAATAGCCGGGCATTGTGGCGGGTGCCTGTGGTCCCAGCTACTTGGGAGGTGGAGGCAAGAGACTCGCTTGAGCCCAGGAGTTGGAGGTTGCTGTGAGCTGTAATGCCACGGCACTCTACCCAGGGGGACAGCTTGAGCCTCTGTCTCAAAAAAAAAAATGGGAAGAGAAAAGGGAGTAACACAGAGATAACTTTTGGCACCTTCTTTCCAGCCATTACCTCATGTGCACCCCAACATGAAGCACTGGCAGGAGGGGCTGCAGGAGTCAGAAAGTCAGTCAACACAAGACAAGATAAATCTACACAAGACAGATGGGATTCAAGTTCATCCCAGGGTCTTGTCCTAGAACAGGGTCAGAGTTCAGGAGCACAGGGCTTCCCAGTGGGTGAGGACACCCATAGCTCAGCATCATGCCTTACCACAGTGAAGGATCCCACCACCCAGCAGACCCGTCACCATGACTCCTGGTCAATGCAGAACATGTTCCAAGTGCCTGTTTCTTGATCACTGTCATGGAGGACAAGGAGTATTGGGCAGGCCATTAAGTGCTGGAGCACCCGGAGCCAGGCGAGTACACCAGTTTGCTCTGCCTCAGGGATCACCTTTCTCCACACGAAGTGCGTGCTGGGAAAGTGTAGCCCACAGGCCACCTCAATAAGTAGAAAGACTATGAAGGACTCCACTGGACTCTCCTGGCCTGATCTGGTGGAGAAAGTCAACATGAAGAAAGAGATGACACTGAGGACAGCACAGGAAGGAAGTTGCCTGGGCTGAAGGTGGGACCTCTTGGAGGTGGCAATACAGTACAGGGAAGAGCAGAGCAGGCTGGCTGCCATGAACCTGGGGAAGACAATCCCCAGTGGGGCTCCATGTGGGTCCAGCACAGGAGTCCAAAGGAGGACAAAGATGAAGGTGACACTCTCAAAAATGGCTCGCATGGTGCTTAGCAGCACATGATACAGGCTGCCGGTCATAGTTCTCCCCACCATGAGTTGTGAAGGGCCAGGACCCCAACCAGAGCCAGGAGAGGAATGGCAGCCACAAAGGGCACTAAGGCCCCAGCCCCATCCAGCTTGCCATAGCCTCAGTTGCCACACCTGCCACTACAGCCAGCACATGGCTGCAGAAGGCAGCTCGGGCAAAAGTAGTTGGGTGGATGTGTTTATGGATGGCCCAGGCCTCGAAGGCTGAGAAGGGCAGGGCTGTGGACAGCCCACCAAGTGTTTGGCCTGCCAGCAGCACAAAATAGTCCCAAGAGAGTTTAGTTAAGCAGCACAGAGAGTAAGTGAGGGAGATAAGGACACAAGGCTTCTTGCAACTCAGCCAATCCACGAGGGAGGAGGCCACTAGGCTAAAGAGGATGGTGGGGGCAAGGCCACAGGCATAGAGGATGGCAGTTTAACCCTCCAGAAAGTAGTAATGCTGCTAGAGTTTATAGAGGTAGGGGGCCTGAAGCCAGTCAGCTGCCAGGGCCAGGAAGTAGACCGGAAGGAAGGAAAGAAGGAAGGGAGGAAGGAAGGAAGGATTGATTGCTGCAGGCCCTACTAGGGAGCTTAGCCTGGCATCTTGACAGCTCCAGCACCAGGCAGGAGGCCTTCAAAAACAAGGTAGGCAGTAACCAGCATAGTGCACCCCTGGCTCCAGGTTACTGGCGCCTTCCCGCTCAGGCTTAGGCTTCCCTGGGTTCCAGCTGCACACCCGCCCCTCACAGACTGCTTTCAGGAGCTGGGTAGACCTCTGGCTGCCGCCATGATGGCCCCATCATGTCCTGAGTAATTTCTTACTAAAAATAGATGTGTTTCTAATGTGTGCTAACAGTGCTCTTCCTTTTTTAGAGATTTGTTATCCTAATGATAACATCATTCCCTTTCTTGCATTCTTGTATGGTTTATTGAACTGGAGGAAAAAAGTCACAATTACACAGTAATTTGAAGGCTATTTAAATATATTCATGAATGTGTCATACATTTGAACTTCAGCCTTTATGTATAGCAACAGTAGATGTTGAAAGTATAAGCTGGGCTCGGCGCCTGTGGCTCAAGTGGCTAAGGCACCAGCCACATACACCTAAGGTGGCGGGTTTGAATCCAGCCCGGGCCCACCAAACAACAATAATGGCTGCAACCAAAAAATAGCCGGACATTGTGGCAGGCACCTGTGGTCCCAGCTACTTGGGAGGCTGAGGCAGGAGACTTGCTTGAGCCCAGGAGTTGGAAGTTGCTGTGAGCAGTGAAGCCATGGCACTCTACCCAGGGGGACAGCTTGAGACTCTGTCTCAAAAAAAAAAAAGAAAGTGTAAGCTGCAGGCAGTCACACATTATGGTAAAACTTTGAATGGGAGAGGGAATGGAGACCCATTCTCACCATTAAACATGGAAATGATTTCACTGTTAGTGTTAAGTGCTACATGAGATTAATTTGTTGGTCAACTGGGGCCCTATGTGAAGTTTAGTACATATCAGTAGTCTCCTGGGAAAGGATGTTTCACCTTATGATTAGGAACAGAAGACTGAAGTTAGGGTTAGAGGATGATGAATTGTACGTAGAATTTAGAGTTGGGGGTGGCACCTGTGGCTCAAAGGAGAAGGGTGCTGGCCCCATATACTGAAGGTGGTGGGTTCAAAACCTGGCCCAGCCAAAAACTTCAAAAAAAAAAAAAAAGAATTTAGAGCTGGGAAGACAGCATGATCTATCTCTAAAACCATACCTCACTCCTCTGGTAATTCAGTAAGAGAAAGCTGCAAACAAAGGCAATCTTAGGCTCAGAGAGGATTCCAAATCAGAGATTGTATTTCCATAGAGGTGGGTTCTCCTACAAGGTTTGTAGTGAAAAGAAAAACAGAAGGAATTTACACACTATGGGGTAACTGCTAGCCCCAGATTGGATAACTGGAAAACAAAAAGCCAGCTACATAAAAAAAAAAAAAAAAAAGTGGAGGAGAGAACCCAGAGCAGAATTCAGCGTTGTCAACACTAGACAGATGTCAGCAGTAGAAAATGGCGGAACTGGTTTTGTAGGAATAACTCATCCAAACATCCTAAGTGATCTGGGAGAACACTTAATGTGAGACACAATATTATGAGCCTATAACATACTGGAGGCCTTCAATAGGGAGGTGGCAGGAGAAAAAATAAGGGATGGCTGTAAGAAACAATAAGTAATAAACAGATGAGAGTTGCCAATTGACAATGGGTGTTAACAAGAAGG
Organism: Galago senegalensis; assembly: GCA_963575145.1. NCBI lineage: Eukaryota > Metazoa > Chordata > Mammalia > Primates > Galagidae > Galago > Galago senegalensis. The sequence continues at coordinate 12,217 of CAUYTI010051758.1, forward strand.
GAGTGGAAAGATAGGAGTCAAAAATCACTTAATACTTGGGGTCTGAGTACTTAGAATAATATAAAATAACTAAGGAAACTTGAAGGGGAGACTTGTTTAAGGGAAAAGGTGATGTGTTCAGCTCTAAAAATCCTGAGTTTAAAGTGAAAATGAAATATTCAGAATACTCAGCAGGTAGTACAAGATATGAGGCTGAAGACAGCAAGAGGGGGTCAATGAAAGCCGAAAGAGTAGATGAGATCACTCAGACAAGTGCTGAGGTTCATAGATGTGAAGGGTGTCTTTTTGTTTTTTTGTATTAACCTTAAGCATGCAAACTAAAGATAGGCAGTTATTCTCTTGAACTGACAATTATGTATTGCCTATAGTCTGAGACACAACACACCCAGGGATACTTGGTACAAATCTGAATTTCAGAACTAACAAATGTACATATACATAGTAAGAATATTTCAACAACGGAAAGTTGCTCCTAGCTTTGTCAGTGTTAGTCCCTAGGCTTAACCCCAGGGATGCAAAGATGGTTCAACATAATACAAACCTATAAATGTGATTCATCACATAACCAGAACCAAAACAAAGCTCACCTCAGTAGATGCAGAGAAAGCATTTGACAAAAATTCAGCACCCTTTTATGATAAGAACTTTCAACAAAATAGGAATAGATGGAACATATCTAAAAATTAAAAGGCTACATACAATAAACCCACAGCCAAGATCATATTGAATGGGGACAAATTAAAAGCATTCCTCTTAAGATCTGGCACCAGACAAGAGTGCCCACTTTCAGCACATCTATTCAACATAGAGCTGGAAGTTCTAGACAGAGTAGTCAGAGAAAAGAAGTAATTCAAGAGTATCCAAATGGGGAGAGTAAAGGTCAAACTATCACTCTTTGCTGATGATATGATCATATATGTAAAACTCCAAAGATTCTACCATGAAACTCCAAGAATTAACAAATAAATTCAACAGAGTCTCAGGATACAAAATCAATGTACACAAATCAATAACATTCCTATACACCAATAACAGTCAAGCTGAGAATCAAATTAAAGACTTAATACCTTTCACAATAGCAACAGGGAAAATAAAATACCTAGGAATATATTTAATTAAGGAGGTGAATGACCTCTACAGGGAGAAGTGTGTGTCACTGAAGAAGAAAATTATAGAGGATGCAAAAAAATGGAAAAATATATCATGCTCATAGTTTGGTAGAATCAACATTGTAAGAATGTCTGTACTACCCAAAGTGAACTGTAGATTCAATGTAATTCCCATTAAAATATCAATACCATTTTTTTCAGATCCAGAAAAAATAATTCTATGCTTTGTATGGAACCAGAAGATAACCCAAATAGCCAAAGCAATCTTAGGCAAAAGAGATCATCAGAAGGTATTGCTTTACCAGGCTTGAAGCTCTAATACAAAACAGTATTATGGCACTGGCACAAGAACTGAGACATAGACCAATGGACCAGAACAGAAAACCCAGATATAAAACTATCCTCATATTGCCATCTGATCTTTGACAAAGCAGACAACAAGACACACTGGGGAAAAGAATTTCTATTCAATAAATGGTACTGTGAAAATTAGATAGCCACATGTGGAAGATTGAAACAGGATCTGCACTTCTCATCACTCCCAAGTATTAAATCATCGTGGATAACAGCCTTAAAATTAAGGTATGAAACTAGAAGAATTCTAGAAGAAAATGCTTGAAAAACTCTTATAGACATTGACTTAGGCAAAGAATTTATGAAGAAGACCCCAAAGAAGACCCACAGCAATAAAAATAATTAACAAATGGGACCTGATTAAATTAAAAGCTTCTGCATAGTCAAGGAAGTAATAGAGACAAGATATCACATAGAATGGGAGAAAATATTTGCTTTTTATACATCTAATACAGGGATGACAACCAGAATCGATAAAGAACTCATGCAAATCAGCAAGAAAAAAATCAAATGAACCCATGAAAAAGTGGGCAAAAGACATGAACAGAAGCTTCTCAAGAACGGATAGACTAATGGACAATAAAGATGAAAAAGTGCTCAAGGTCTCTAATCACAAGGGAAGCACAAACCAAAACCACAATGAAGTTTCACCTAACTCTAGTAAAAATGGTTTTTATCAAAAAATTCCAAAACAACAGATGCTGACATGGATGTGAAGAGAAAGGAACACTCATACATTGTTGGTGGGATTGCAAACTAGTATAACCTCTATGAATACAGTATGGTGATACCTCCAAGAACTAAAAGTAGACTTAGCATTTGATCCAGTAATCCCACTATCGAGTATATACCCAAAGGAAAAACAAAAAGTAATTTCATAAAAAAGAAACATGCACTCACATGTTTACTGCAGCACAATTCACAGTCACAAAGATGTGGAAGCAACCCAACAACCCAAGTGCCCAGCAATACACGAGTGGATTAACAAAACATGGCACGTGAACACCATGGAGTACTGCTCAGCCATAAAAATGGTGAGCTAGTACCTTTTGCAACAACCTGGATAGAGCTAGAGACCATTCTTCTAAGTGAAATTTTGCAAGAATGGAAAAAGAAACACCATGTGTATTTGTTTTGTTTTTGTTTTTGTTTTTGTTTTTTCAATGGAAACTTGCTCTGTTGCCTGGGCTGGAGTGCTGTGGTGTTAGCCTAGATCAAAACAACAGGATGTAACTACAAGAGGAACTCTTCTAACAAATGCAAATATTGTAACCTAGTTGTTTGTATCATTACATTAACCTGAAATGAAAAACAAAGAAATGAGTAATTAGGAGAAACACCACAGTAATAAAGAGTGTATTTTAAAAGTAGTACACTAAGTGTATGAAAATCAGTCTTCAACATACCCTTTCCGTGCCAGTAGAACATACATGTAGCATTTCTCCCTACGAATATGATTTGAAGTAAAAATGTCAGGGATAAAAGGGTCACAATAATCTCCTAAGTGCTTTGAGTAGTCTTAATACAGAATACTACATTCTATCTTTTTCACAGATTTGAATACACTAGGGATCAAATAAAACAATTTTATTTTGTTCTGCTTCAACCCATTAATCAATGGATTTTAGAGTTCATGGTTGTATGACTGTTAGCATCAAGAGAGAATAGGCTCTGGAGCCAATTTTGTATCAAATCTTAGCTCTGCCTATTGCACCTTTGAAGCCTCGAGTAATTCATTGAACCCTTCTGAGCTCCAGTTTCCTCACTTATAAAATGTAAGTACTGGTAGTATTAACTTTATAAGGTTGCTAGGAGGCTCAAATGTAAAGCACTTAGAACGGTACTTTCCATAAATATTTACTAGAATAATATTGTGATTGTTATAGACATAGGAAATGTATTTGACCCATGCAAATATACACACACAACATGTACAAGTTATGTGTTGTCACCTGCAGTGGTTGTGTCCAGAAAGAATTTTGGCCAAGGCAAATAGGTAGACAGAGAATCTTCACTTCAGTCTCAGACAGTTAAAACTGAGAGCTGGTATAGGCTTCTCTCGAAAGAGGTAAAATTGAATGTGTGTTTTATTTAATGTCTAAATTCTACTGTAGTTTCATCCTCCTTGCCTCCTTGTTCTTTACTGTTTTACTGCCTGTGGCCCAAATTAAACAGATGCCAATACAGTGAGACAGAGACATACAAAATAGTGCAGTAGTCAGGTAAAAACAGTAACAGAATTGTAGGCGCAGTTTGATCTAAGACTAGAGCACAAATCTTAAAATTCTGCATGCCTGAAATGAACATCAAGAATTTCCTTTTCTGTAGCCTGTCTGATCATATTTATATTCTGTACCTTAACAAGACATGTTAAGAAATACATGGGACTCTAACACAACTCTCTTGATATTTAAGAGAACTGAATTTGGATTATGTGTAAGCAAATGGACAACTGCTGAACAGAGATTTGGATAAGTCATCCAGTTAATCTAATTATAATGCCTACGTATATCTGAAAATTAAGTCTTATTTTCAATTGCTAAATGTAAAATTCAGATAGATATTCAGTTTGAAAAGTTGAGAGTGGAGAGCTGATTTAAATTTGATTGATGGAAAAGCATAGTCAGCCCTCCCTATCCATGGGTTCACCATCCTTGGATTTAACCAATAGTAAATTGAAAATAAAATGGATACCTTGTCTGTACTAAATAGGTACAAATTTTTGCCTTGTCATTATTCCCTAAACAATACACTACAATGATTTACATAGTATTTACATTGTATTAGGTTTTATAAGTAATCTTAGAGACGATTTAAGGGGTGTGCACAGGGTATATGCAAATATTATGCCATTTTATATAAGGATTTGAGTAACTGGGGAATTTGATATGGCAGATGTGGATCCTGGGATCAATCCCCCATGAATACCAAGGGACAATTGTACATAGATTTGACAAAACAAAGACTTTTAAGATTGTAATTGGCAAAGTATGGTTATAAATACATATTAAGGTAAAATACAAGTTATTGAGGAGGGAGTTTTGAGGATTATTTTCTTGGGATGGCTTAGGTGAAAAACATGCTAGAATTATGGATTAAAAAATGTATGTAGAGATAGGAAAAAGAATCCAAACTCTGAAATGAGTAGATGCTGTAGCTGTGGGATATTTCCCTTAGTTCTACATATTTTCACCAATCCATTTCAAGAAATTTCTAACTACATGGTGTAGAGAGGTAGGTGAGCAGAGGAAGGCAGGAGGAAAAATGTTAGTATGTTAAAAAAAACATATTTTGCCACTTATAGGTGTAACTACCATTTGTCTACAAGCTATGTCCATCAAAGAAAACACATCAATATCACAGCAAATATAGAAGGAAAGACTATGTATAAAATGAATACATATATAACACACTTCAAGTCTTTCCCAGGGAAGTCTGACCTCCCATCCATTAATACTGCCTTACGCAAAAGATGTCCTGTATGGACTGAATACAGATAACAAAGCAGATCTTTAACACTTTAAGTTTTGCTTTCTCATAAAAGTCTTTATAGCTTCTAGCCTCCTTTATCCCTCAAAGAAAACAAATGAGTTGAGTTTATCATTTTAGCTGAGGAATTTGAATTCTTTCAGCATTTAAGAGAGGGGGAAGACCCAAAGGGAGATCAACTTTCAGCACAGTCCCCAGGACAAGTAAAGCAAGTACTAATGAAAATGATTCATTCAGAGCTACCACAGCCAAAATTGTTAGCCCACATTATACATGAGTGGGAGGAGAAAAATGCCTTTGAAGGTTAATAGTTTTAGAAAATAGTTCAAAAGTGAAAAACTGAAGTACTGTCGAATCTGTTAGATAATCAACAAGCTACAAGAACTTATTTGCTTTATTACTATACTCATAAAATGCCAAGCCAAGAGAAATAAATATTTAAAAATCCAGGTAATCAACTGGTTATTTTAAATAAATATAACCAAATTTTAACACGGTACAGTTAGACTCCAGCGATGTCTATACAGTAAGTTTTGACACATTATAGTTGCAGCTTAAATATCTTTAAACATAACTGACATAAAAAAAGAATGAGCATTTACTTCCCCTTAGCTTGATAAAACTTTACGTGCCCATTTTCCTTTGTCTTTATTCACATTTATGAGTATATGATAAATAGTGAAATTCAAATTTAAACATGGTTTGATCAATATCAAAGATTATAGAATGGTTGATTCATTGATTCATGTGACGTATTTTATGAACTGACTCATTACAAAGAATTATTCTTGGTATGTGGACCAAGTCAGGATGGCATGTTTTTTAGGTGAACAATTATTCTAAACACAGATTTTATCTGCATGAGAAAACAGTGAAGAAAGGATGTCAATAACATTGGTAAGTAATAAGTGGACAAAACTAAAAGCATGTCATATTCTTTTGGTTAAAAGCCCTTATATGTTTTACCTATCATTACATCTATAATACTTCAGATATAATAACTCAATGTATAAGGTTTATCATTTTCAGTCTGTTTTAATAAAGAAAATAGTTCTTGGCTTTCCATTCTTAGCACATAAAAAATAGGAAGCATCTTTTTCTGTAGCAAGTGAACTCACGAGAAAACTCAGAAATATCTTCTCTGCAGCCCCAATTTCAAGTCAATAGATTAAGCGTTCACATTGTTTGTAGCTAAGTCACAGCTGTCTAAATTGCTTCAGAAATGTTTAGCAGATTGCTTTATAGCAGGATAACACAGTTTGAACTGTCGTTCCTTGAATACATCTTGCTGAGAGCTTATCTCATTCAAATGATGAAGGCAGCTGAAGCATGGTATTTGAATCAGCCACATTTTGCTCTAATAAAGGAGAATTTTAGGAAGCTCTGGTTGTGATAGGCAACACAGTAAAGCAATTGAAATGTGGCTCTTCTATTTTACACTATTCAAACTGCTTGCATATGTGTGTGCGATGATAAGACACTTTAAAAATAAAATTTCATTTGGCGGGAGGCTTACAGTTAAACTGTAAAAGCAATACACAGATCATGCGAATTACCCTCGTATAAAAATAAATATGCAAATGACTGTAATACTCTTTTCCAAAATAGCATCTTTAATAGGAAACCCTTCATAAGAGTCTTTGTAAAATGACATATTTTAAAATCGTTTTTATATTTTATAAGTACTTACAACTAGCAGTTCTTATTTTTAATTAGAAAATACACATCTTTGCAGTCACACCTGAACAAGCAGTATGTATGAACATAAAGAATGGGTGCATATACATACTCCTATTATAAATAAAAAAAATCAATCAGTTTAGAGCACTGGCCCTGCCCCTAACCCAACCAACCAACCATTTTATCCCACTTATAAATGCTATAGTTTGGGAATTTGGGGAACAGCAGAGATGATCTCTTTCAATGTTGTCTAGGGCCTCAAACAGTATGATTCCAGCAGTTGGAGACAACTTGACGGATGGGGTCTGGAATAGCCAAGAATGGAAGCTCTCTTACCAAGATGCTAATACACCGTTAGTCTCTTAGTGACTGGGCAGGGATGATGTGAAGGCTTAGTTCAGCTGGGTCTGTTAACCATAACACCTACACGCGGCCTATCCAGGAGGCGTTGACTTTCCATAGAATGGAGGCTGGGGTCTGAGGTTCAGGCTCAAAAGGTGTGTTCTAAGAATATATGTTTTTTTTTTTTTTTGAACTGCCACAGTGAAAATATTTGCTCTAGGCCCTAGACAATCTGATAGCTATGGATTTGGAGCCTGCATTTTAAGTCCTGAGAAATAGAATGTTTTACTAATTGCAAAAATCATTAAATAAAGTCATAATGGATACTATGAATTCTCTAACAAAATTCATCCTGGCTTCTCTTTCTCAGGAAGAGAATTGTGGCTGGGTCCATGGCAATGCAGTCAGAGACGACATTTCTCAGCCTCATGTGATGCTAGGTGTGGTCAAGTGACTGCATTCTCAGGTGACCTGGAATGTTTGCAAAATGTCTAATTTTGAGCCTGGGCTTTAAAGGCATTGGACATAAGCTCCTCCATGCTTTTTTCTTTCCAATAAGGCAGATTATGGGGTTCCTTGACCCAGCTTCCACCACATAGCTGAGAATGCCATCATGGATGGTGGGAAAATTAAAATAGGAGACTGGGTTCCTGCCTGGCTTCATAGAACAGAGCCAGTCTGATAACTTGGATTGCTTACCCTGTGGTGTCCTTGTGTAAGAGAAGCATATTTCAGTGTTCCTTAAGCCACAGTGTTTTGTATTCTCTTTGTCACAAAAATTTAGCATCATAGTAGATACATATTATCAAAAGATAGCTGGATACTGAAGAAATAAGGGAGGGAAAGGAAGTTTCTTGTTCTTCATCTCCCCCAACTAAATTCTTTTAAATAGTTTGTAGGTCAATATTCTTTGTAGCTATTGAATTTTATTTCCATTTTAAATTGCAGAAGAATTTCCCCTAAAAGAAACACTAGTAATAACATAGTCACATTTTATGTAAACTTTTTCATACTTAATATTCCGTTTTCATTCTAACATGTACAGCCAAAATTTCTCATGCTCCACACCAACATTTAACTTGAAAAATCCAGCTTTACTTTGGCATCGTAGATCTTACACTCTGGAAGCACAGAGATCACATTCCTATATTCTTATTGTGGACTGGAAATATTACTAATCCAGAATCACTACAGACAGCCTTATAGGTTAGAATAGCAGCTCTCAGTGTCGTCTGGGGACTGCTAAGAAACCTTTTCAGTGGGTCTGAAGGTCAAACCCATTTTCACAATAACATTAAGAAGTGTCTTGTCTTTTTCACTTTTATTCTCCCATGGGGGTAAGGTGGAGTTCTTCATAGACCACATGACATGGGATGAGGCCACCGCACTGATGGCTAATGAAATGTAAGCTTGTTATATTCTTCTGTTTCAGAAAATTCTGTTTCACAGTAAACATCACATAAACAAAAATTTTAGGTCTTTCATAATTTTTAAGAGTATGTAAGGATACTTAGTGTCTTCATTTGGGGTACTATAATAAATCATAGACTGGATGGCTTATAAAGAGAAATTTCTCACAGTTTTGGAAGCTGGAGTCTGAACTTGGGGTGCTAGAATGGTTGGGCTCTGCCAAGGGCCCTATTCTGGGTTGTAGACCACCAACTTCTTATTGTATCCTCATGTGGCAAAAGAAGAGCAGGAAAGTTCTTGGGAGTCTCTTTTTTCTTTTTCTTTCTTTTTCTTTTTTTTTTTTTTTTTTGAGACAGAGTCGCAAGCTGGGTAAAGTCTCTTGCCTCAGCTTTCCAAGTAGCTGAAACTATAGGTGCCCACCACAATACCTGGTTATTTATTTATTTACTTTTTTTGGTTGTAGTTGTTGTTTGGCAGGCCCAGGCTGGATTCAAACCTGCCAGCTCAGGTGTATGTGGCTGGCGCCCTAGTTGCTGAGCTACAGGCACTGAGCAAAGGGAGTCTCTTCCATAAGGGCACTAATCTCATACAACTGTGTTGCTGGTCCCACCTACTTGTACCCTATAGGTAGAATTGTGGTATCCCTCTTTCACTGATAGTTATCACCTTGGCTTACTGGCCTAGTTGGAGGTGTTTGCTTGACAAAACACACACATACAAGCATAAGAAAGGCGATATATTAGAATATAAGGAACATAAGAACGAAGAGTAGCTGGACTTCCTGGAAGATTGGGGCCAACAACTCGCAAGACACCAGGAGCCAACTCTGCTGCATTTCTTCTAACCTGGGGCCGCATACTCTCTCATCTCTGCTTTTCTTTGCACATCACTGGATCCTCCTAACTGCAAAATCTATTGACTTCTATTTCTACTGCCATGACCTTAAAAGCACTTTTTTTGGGGGGGAACTGAAAAACTAAAATGGCCCCCTAATTTTTCTCCCCAAATCCACACTTGCCCATTTCCAAATTGTTCTACTCACTACAGCCAGAGTGATTTGTTTAAATGAAAAAGGTATTTAATGATTTTTCCATAGCTGCTAGGATAAGTGTCAGAATCTTAAATATGGTGTGGAATGGATTATTATTGACCTGCATTCAGTCCCAGGCATGGCAAAGGTTTGGCCAATGAACAGTGAAAGCAATATGAGCACACGCTTTAAGAACCATTTAAGAATGCATAATCTGCCATTTTTCTTTATGCCACAATGATGACAATGTTCCAGGTAGAGACTTCTCTCTCAGCCTGAGTCCACAGTGAAGATGACATGGAGCAGAGCCATGTTTGGCATGTAGCATAAAAGAGAAATAAACCGTACTGTAGACCAGCGAGAATCTTCTGGAATGTGTTGTTACTCAGCGTAGCCTACCTTGATACATATAGTTTGAGCTCTTGCTTATTACTCTATCTCTTAGTATAGCCTACTTCGCCTTTCAGTAATTATAAAAGGTGTTCTCTCCTGCTTTAAAACATTTCTCTGTTATTCTCTCTCCTTGGAAAGATCCCTATCACCTTATTATTATATTATTTTGCCCAGTTAACATTTACCCACTAGTGAGAATGCAGCTTAAGTGTGACATACTTAGGAAATGATTGCCTAACCTGAGTACCCTGAGTTTACCTTCTTTGGCATTATACCTATTTTACTAAACTCTAAGTTCTGTAAGACAGAGACCAGGTATGCTTTGGCAACCATTATATTCCCAGTGACAGAAAAACATTCTTTTTTCTTTCAAAAGAACAGACTTTTCCTATATCTTTGGGCACATGGCAGAAAATGGCCATCCCAGTCCTAGAACCACAACACTTCACTGCTATAGGGCCATCAATTGATCAGCATTCCAATGTTCTATTGTCATACTTTTGAAAAGAGAATCCTATTGGCTAAACTTGGATATTATTTATCAGTTGTCCAATCACAGTTTACTGGAAGATATTAAGCAGAATCAACATGGCTACAGAGACTTCTCTGGGAATAGAAGAAATTCTCACTGAAGTGGATGTGGACTGAGCTGACCACCCCCAAAATACATGTGATAGTCAAGATGACTCTGCCCTGCTGTGTCCTTGTTCTCAAAATTATCCTCAAAGAGCCCATAAAGGAACAATTTCTGTATGGGATTATAAGGAAGAAAAGGGAGGGTGATTAAATAGGTCTGACGTGGTCTTCCTGAGTTTTGCATTTCCCTGGTGGATTCTTTCACTGTGATTACCTCTGCTATCTGCTACTTCACACTGATCCTGTGGAAGAAGGGCTGGGGAATTCACCTTTCTCTTTTTCTTTTAAAACTACATCAAAAACAACACTAAAACACACATACACACAAATCTTTCCCACTCTCTAATTTTCAAGTATTTTACTAAATATTAAAGAAAAAGATAAAGGAAATAAACAATGTAAAACAATAGAAAGTGTGACTCACAAAGTAACTGTTTCTGGCCCTCTCTCTGGAGATAAAGTTCTTATTTCATTTTACTGAGATCTAAGGAAAAATAGGACCCCATCATCAGAATGAACAGTGCAAAAAATATAAATAAAAAGTTAAGTTAGCTCTTCTTAGATTTTTCCTGTTAACATTTGCTTCATCCAGAAAGTAAATATCCATCCAAAATTAAAATAATTAATTGAAAGTATTTCTGTATGTTTGGTCTTTCAGTAAGACCTTTAAAATATCCATGAAAAGGGCAGCACCTATGGCTCAAAGGAGTAAGGCGCGACCCCATATGCTAGAGGTGGCGGGTTCAGACCCAGCCCTGCCCCCCTCTCAAAATAAAAAAATTTAAAAAGTTACCTGCATAGTGGTACAATCCAAATATTTTTAAAGTGTTTCCTTACATGGAAACTTTTAAACATTGCTCTTCATTGTTAATATAAATATATTTAGAATATAACTGGAGGTGAACTGTATACTTAGAATTCCCTAAAAACATTTGTAAATGGAGGGTGAATGTGACTCATTTGGATCAACACGTTTGCATTATAACTTTTTCAAGCAAGTCTAAGTTTAACTCACATCCTATTACAGTTTTTTTTCGCTTTAACAGAGACAATGAGTTGAGTAGAAGCTTTTAACTCAAACTAATTTGCTATTTAAACTATAACATTTCCCAGATTATCAAGTTTTTATGTTGTATTGGCCTATTTTGTGTTGTACTATTTTCCCCAGTACAACTAACCTCAGAAACAATTCTTATATAACTTAAAACTTTGTATATTTGTTGCTCACATTTACATGTGAAATATAAAATTAAAATCATTATCAATCCTTGTTTTAACACTATAAATATGTAAAGCAAAGTCTTTTTTATGGTAGATATTTGAGGGAGTATAAGGTTTTCAGTTCAATTTATCTGAAGATTCTATTTTAAAGTTCTTATAGAAGCATGGTGTAGGCTAAAATGAGTGGTGATTAGTCTTCATCTCTGCCATTAAGTAATAATGTTGTCTTGCTCCTAATTAGCTACACAAACTATGCCTTATTTTTCTCTACTTAGACTTAGAGGCTAGACATTTTGAGTCTCTTCTAGTTCTAAAATTCCACGGTTTTGAAATGTGACCATTTTCTCTCATATCTAAATTAGTTTTTACAAAAACAGCTCATTGACTGCTTCTAAGCTCTTGAACAACTAATTCTTAATTCTATCAGTATCAATCACCTACATCAGCCATCTCAAAACCATTCTGGAGTAAAGCACAAATATATTTATCTGCATGCAGTCAGTGACCCTGAATTGTACTCTTAAAGTGGTTAAAATAGTGAATTTTGTTATGTGTATATTTTATCATAAGAAAATTATATATACTTGCTGTGCTCCCTTAACACGTTGTACTTATCTCCTAAATTCCATCATAGTTATTCCAGCACAAGTCTGTTGCCCCAAAGGGTTCCCCCTGTCACTCCAGGGATCAGGACTCCTCCTATCCTAGTTGTAACTCCAAGACCTAGGCCATTGTCTGGCTCTTACTAACAAGGAAGTGTAATTCTAATTATTATTTTCAATCAAGGCAGTTCATCAGACATATAAATAGTTGTAAGACTTTTTAAGTACACATGAGAAAAGTTCTTCACCACATGTATCATGAGTCAGAGTTCAGAAAATATGTTCACAGAAACCCAGATCTTCAATAAATATTTGTTGACTTGACATATTGAGACTTCAGAAGACAAAAAGATAAACATAAGTTTAGTATCGGCCCATCAGATCTCATGTGGCATTTAAGTATATAATATTACACTTTTTAAGAAGGATATCAACTAATGCCCTACGTAGCTTCCCACTTAAATAACCCCCACTATCTTCACCAGGTAACTTTTAATAAAGCCATGGTATTTCAACCTCAAATAATCAAAAGTTAGGCATTGCCTACAATATCCGTTCACTGCTCAGACAAAACAAATGCTAATGTAACTATAGTGTCTTTAAAAAAACAAAACAAAACAAACCTCAACTTATACTACGTAGCTGTATGTTACCAAGCCGCCGGGTTAGCTCTACTATTGGCCACACCAAGGAAAAGTTGTCTTTTTTCCTTTCCTGAGGCTGATTCCTCCCCCCCCTTTAAATTCAGTTACTACAATTCAAGAAGCCAACTAATTAAATTCTGAGCTCAGTATAGCTTTCTAGCAGAAACCACAGTACTCTAGTACAGCGCTCGAGGAAAAGGCGTCTTAAAGGCTGTGCATTAAAAGCTGCTAGGGATCCAGCCGCTTACACTTCTTGAAAAGAACAAACCACACACCAGTTTCGCCAGCTGTGCACCTTAGTGGTGGAGAAGGCGCGCTGGGGGTGACGGCGAGCAAAAGGCAAGATTATTAGCAAGGGTTGACAGGGGTGGGCGGGAGAGCAAAATAATGTAAGACAGCAGTCCCGAAGCTCTATGGGTTGTGGAGGTTAGAAAAGGGCCTGTTTAAGTTAAACTCACACTTAGCAAGAAAAGAGAAGATGGAAAAAACAAAACAAGAAAAACCAACAGCGAGCAGACGGCCGAGTCCCAGCGTTCACCACCGAGCCGTTAGACGCAGCAGGAAGGTGGGCGTGTTTTCTTCCTCGTCCCGCCTCCCCAGAGACGCGAGCCCAGTCCTTTCCCCTGCTTTTCACCCCGGCCGGGGCCAAGGGCAGCCCCCGCCGCCGCCGCCCCGCCCCCCGCGCCGCGCCCGTCCCCGGGTCCCCTCCGCCCCACCTCCCCCGCCCGGCCAGAGGCGGCGGCCGCGGCCGTCACGTGTGCCGGCGGCCGCCAAGTGAGCCGCTTTTGCGACGCGGTGACAGCCAAATGGTGCGACAGGAGGATCTCTGCAGCCGCGGCCGCAGCGCCCCGTACGGAGAGGGGTGAGGCGGCTCCTGGCGTCGCCCGGAGGGAGCGGCTCAGCGAACAGTCCCCGCGCGGGCGGCGGCGGCGGCGGGCCGGCGGGAGGAGCCCGCTAGGAGTGCCCTCACTCCCCGCCGCTCTCCATGAACCGGGCGGAAGAAGCCGCGCCTCCAGCAGGGACTGCGCCTGCCATGAATCCCTAGGTTTTTTTTTTCTTTCTCTCACCCCCCACCCCGAGTCCCGTCCCGCCTTCTCCCGTCGCCAGCCGCGGCCGCGTCCAGGTGCGGAGTCCAGAGCGGAGCGCAATGGCGTCCAACCCCGAACGGGGGGAGATTCTGCTCACGGAGCTGCAGGTAAGGGCTGCGGCCCGGGTGGGACGCGCGGCGGAGGGGCCCGGGAGAAAGTCTGGCGCGGGGTCGGGGACGGAGGCAAACCCTGCGGCCGCCGCGCCCCTGGCCCGCTAAGTGCGGAAACTCGGGGATGTCACTCGGGAACCGCTTCCCCCGGGCACCGGACCCTCTCCTCCGCCGGAGCCTTGGCCTGCCACCGCTTCGATTTGATTCTACCTAGTGGAGGGGACCGCATCTCTTCTGGCTGCCCGTGCTGCAGCAGGCGTCTGCTCTCTGTCTGTCCCTGGAGCGGCCACCTAGCCGCCCCTTCCCCTGGTGTCAGATCTGACCGCGAACGCCCCTGCGGCCCCCTCCCTCCGCCTGGCCGGGCCTCACCCCTCCTTTCCACCGTACGCTGCTCCTTAAACTCGTTTGAATGACTCCCAAGCTGTTTTCTCGTTCCTTCCCTTCCCCGCAGACTTTGCACAAAGAGCGCCCCCATAACTTCAGCCCCCAGACAAGTTTTGGTGTGTGTGTGTGTGTGTGTGTTTTAAATGAGTCTCACCCACCGCTTGGTTCGCGTCACCAGCTCCTTCAGGTGATTGAGTTTCTTTCCTCTGATTTGAGGGTTGTCTTTTTTCCTTTTTTACCAAATGATAAATGGATAGACCCTTCTCTGCTAACTCTTCTCGGATCCGGAAGCCCAGATGTTGATGCTTTTCAGACTTTCATTTTCCCTCCCATTTGAACACCAAAGAAAGAACTACAGAAGTTGTTTACAAATGAGAAAGCAGTCGACATAGGGAAAACATTGAGCACCACATGTGTGCAAAAGATAAGAACGAAATAGCTCCCTTAATTAGTTAAGTCCATGTCGAGTAGCGATATTATTCTTTTCCATTACCAGCTAAGTATTTGATGATGTAGGCACGATTTTTGTTTTTAGATCTCTGTGGTGTATCAGGGGACTTAAGCTACCCTGTAGGGTTTATTTTTCATCAATTGGAGTGTTCCAGGGATGCCTGCATCTTAATTTTATCAGATGTTAAAATGTTAAAATTCCGTGCTTTTTTTTTGGACTTAGTTTTGTTTTAATATCGTTATCTTTTAGCTACTCAAGGATTGAAGGTGGGAGTTAACAGGAGAAGATAAATGCTTGTAATTTTTTGTGGGTTGAACAGTTAATTTTTTTTAAGACAATCTAGAAACTCGAGTTGATTGTAGATGATGACAGAGTTAAATATTGCAACTGTGTCTAAATTTCTTGTTTAAATGCATTTTTCAATTGATCCCTATGTAAGTTTGGTTTATTTTGCAACTAGATGGAAGCTTGAAGCCATTGCCATTATACTTGATATTTTGCTACAAAAAATGGAGATTTTAACAATGTACATCAGTGCACTGTTGCAAATTTCGAATCCTTTGGAATTGCAAAGCTGATTTCACATAATTGAAAATGTTGCTATGTAGTATTTTAATTACAGTTACCCTTTTATGAGCCGGTCTTAACAGCACACTACATTTGCTAAATGAATGGGATTTTTTTTTTAATTAATTTACTGTGGCTTTTAAAATGAAGATGATTTGAGGCACATTGGAAATACTTTACATTGCCTTGTATTAAAAATGAAAAACATACTTTGGTATTGACTGAGAAAAAGCAATTACAATAACAGCAACTTTTTTTAATTGCATAGTGTTAGAATTATGAAATGTTTGGCTTTCTGTTTTGCAGAAAGTTGGCATAAATGACTTAGCACTGGAACTAAACACACTTTCATGTTTATTAAAATATAACTTTTAGTATCTTGTAATAAGATCAGTTTTGGCAATAACAAGGAAGCAAGTCAAAGGCATAAGAAATTTTAAATATGACTACTTAGAAGTGGGACCAAAGTAGGGGAACTCTTAATCTGAAGTTAGACTTTTAAATAAGCTAAAATATAATGCAGAAAAGAAATAGTTCTTATTAAATGTTACCTTATAGGTAGTCATGTATATTTAAGGCATTTTTCTTGTTTAATTGCCAATTCTAATAAAAGTATTACATTTACACTTTATCATGTTTATTGAAATACTTGAGAATATTATTTATATCAGCACATATTAGTCATAAGATTTGCTTCACCAAGTATATTCATCTATTCAAACATTTGTATTGTTTGTTTCTTAAATTAGCATATAGTAACCAAATATTTATCAAACATTTGTTTTGAGAATCAGTTTTTTTTTAAGCTGCTAAATTGTTTGAATTTAGTTGAAAAATTATCTAGTATGAAGTTCTTAATGCTTTTCTGCTATATGGGTTTTAAGTATTTAAAAAGTTCTGTAGTGGCTGGGCGCCTATGGCTCAACCAGCTAAGGCGCCAGCCACATACACCTAAGGTGGCGGGTTCGAATCCCCAGCCCGGACTGCCAAACAACAATGACGGCTGCAACCAAAAAATAGCCCGGCGTTGTGGCTGGCGCCTGTGGTCCCAGCTACTTGGGAGGCAGAGGCAAGAGACTCGCTTGAGCCCAGGATTTGGAGGTTGCTGTGAGCTGTAATGCCACGGCACTCTACCCAGGGGGACAGCTTAAGGCTCTGTCTCAAAAGAAAAAAATAAAATAAAATAAAATAAAAAGTTCTGTAGCAAGTTTTAAAATGTATTTGATAGTTAAAAACTGTTACTTTGCTATATATCTTGTCTCAGGAATACCTATATCACTGTGAAAGCTTTATATTACAATCTAATTTTAATAAAATTGATACCTATTTAAAAAATCTTAATTTTTCATTATTCAAATTATATGGCAGAATATGAAATACTTTAATACTTGAATACTTGGAATTGGTTTATTAAAAGCCTTTGATTGTGAAAAGATAAAACTAAGAAAATCTGAAATTACAGTATCCTTTTTAATTACTGCTATCCTTCTATAAAGTAGTTTTCCTGACTTTTGCTAATAATTTAGAAGGCTTACTGAAACAAGGAAACATTAATAAAATTCACACAAACTTTGATGGGTAGAGGCTTTGGGGCAGTCTAAGGAAGAATATTTCTTCTAGTAAAAATAGAAATAGACTGTTTAAAAGTATAAACTTAATTGCCAATCTATAATTTTTATCTCTGATAAGTAACTAGTTATTTTGTATGTTCTTATTTTTTATTTATGAAGTATAACTTAGTGAGATACTTTTATGAGGCCGAAGAAACTAAAGTTTATTTCCAAGGAAACTGGGCTAATAAAACCTATAAGAATCTCAAAATGAAAATGTTGGCTACAATAGTAATTTTGCAGAATGCAGAACCAAATATTGAGCAGTATACTGGTTAAATTAGCTTGTTGATTACTGGGAGATTCATCTTCATCAGAATACCCAATAAATTATTGGGCTGGGAATCTTAAATTTCATTCTCAGCAGAATTTATTTAGGTAGAGGTAACTTGCTGAAGTGAAAAACTGTAGTTATTAACCTTAAATTATAGGTGTTAATTTCAACAGGTAGTTATGGAATCTCCTGCCAAAGTTATACTGGAGGATATAAAGATGGTAAGATAGAGTTTTGCTTTCTGTGAGAGAGTACAAATAACATTTTTGTATTATTTGCTACATACTATACATTGTACTTAGTACACTGTACACCTTATTTGACCTTCACAATAATAAGGAGGGTGTTGTTATTTTCATTTTATGGATCGGGAAACTAAGTTCAAGAATGTTAAGTAAAATGCCGTTGGTCTTGTGAGTCTGAGTTTGAACTCAAGTCTATATGTTTCACATTATACCATTCTTTATAGTTCTGTGGAACCATAAATGCTTTGCATTCCGATGTTATAGTTGTGTGAACTTTCTAAAAATTGGCTAAAAATGTTAATATAAGCTTTATGCTACTTGTTAGATCCCTATGCGTGTATAACAAGGAAAAAGAATTTCCACATTCTATTTGGTTCTGTAATTTTGAACTGTTGTATTATTGTGAATAAGGTGAAATGTTCCACAAGAATATTGGTACAAAGGCTTTATTTGTTGCAGGCTTTCCTCATTTAACAATTATTGTTTTTGATAAAGATGGTCAAACATTTCCCCAGAACTTCCAGAAAGATTTAGCATTTCTATGGCATTAACTTTGCTTTAAAATTTTAAGCTCATGTGTAACTTAGCACTGCATATGGCACTTAGTAGGTAATCACTGCATTGATGGGAAGGTTCCATTTGTCACCTAGGATGCGGAATGTCTTAACTGTCTTAAGATAATTGACCTGTGAAATTACTTAGTTTGCTTTGATTTACATTTCTGATCCCTCTCCCAGAAAATGTTCCCTTGAAAAGGGATTTGTGTAATAGTTATGTTACACCCACCTATAGCCCACTGATAGTTTATTCATCTGATGGGAGATTAGGAGGTGGAGTCTTAATTTTGAAATGATAACTGGAAAATGGACGATGTAGCTTGGGGAGATAAGATTTCAGGGTGGTTTGTGATTTGCGAATACAGCCAGGTGGATAAGACAGGTTTTACATTTTTTCAAGTTATAAGCAATGTGCATTTATTGTAAAAAATCTGGAAAATGCATAAAAGTACAAAAGAAAGTTAAGAGTTGGCTTGTAGTTCTGTCACATAGACATTACTGACAAACTTCCAACTTAAAAGTCCCATGGCTTTAGAAACCATTTTCTCTTTTTTACTTCTCTATCTTATTTTACTTATTAGAACTGTGAAGAAAAAATGAGGGTTTTTTTTTTGAGCCAGACTCTCACTTTGTCGCCCTTGGTAGAGTGCTGTGGCGTCATAACTCACAGCAACCTCAAACACTTGGGCTCAAGTGATTTTTTTGCCCTAGCCTCCCAAGTAGCTGGGGCTACGGGTCCTTGCCACAATGCCCAGCTATTTTTAGAGATGTGGTCTCACGCTGGCTGAGGCTGGTATCAAACCTCTGAGCTCACGCAGTCCACCTGCCTCAGCCTCCCAGAGTGCTAGGACTGTAGGTGTGAGCCACCACACCCAGCCTGAAAAAATGAGTTTTAAGACAGAACTAGCTACAAGTTTTATAGCTACTGGTGCTAGATAAGTAAGTATAATTATAATTCCCTTTATTGACTTTTTAAAATTGCAAAGTGCTTTGATTTTGAGTCATTGCTTTGTGATATAGTTAAGAAAAATACAGTATGGATTGAGTAATAGACAATAATGATACATACCAACAAGTCTTTGAATAGTAAATCAATAAATGTGGTTTTTCAGTTTAGATTTGATTACTGCTACTTTGAATACTTCAATGTTTATAATTTGCAGTGCATATTTTACTGAATTAGACATATTAAGTAACTCGCTAAATATTTATTGGCTGCCTAGGTAAAAGTCTCTGTGCTAAAACTAGCATTATTAAATGATGGCTCTGAAATCATGTTTTCCTATCATCTCTCATTTGTGTAATAGAGATTAGATCTAGTCTCCTGCAACTCCTGCCATTCGCCTATGATCAGTGTTGAAATAAGGAGAGGTACTGACACCTTCCACACACATTATCTGTTTACCCCAGAGTTTAGGATCTGATCGTTGGGTACTCTGTCTGCTTTTCAAGTTTGGCAATGGTAAATTTTTATGTTATTCATCAAATCATTCCCTATGTCTACTTTTAAACAAAGGGAAAGAGTGGAGCAGTGGTTTGTAAAGATTACTGTCACTTAAAATAATGTTACTTCCATAAGTGACATTTGAGTAAAACACTCAATTCCTAGTAAAATGTATTATGTGAAATAAATATCAAATGTCTGTTATTTCAAAAGCCAAACTTACTCTTAATTAGACTAAAACAAAACATGACATTTAATATGATTAACTTTTGATATATAGCAGAGTTCAAATTTTGACAAGGTTAAAAAGTTGAAAACTAGTTAAAAAGCTTTAAAAAGAAATTTAGAATGAGAGAAACCTACTGATGAAAAAGTAATTTCTAATACCTTAGTAAAACAGATCTAGAGCATCTTATCTACGTTTAGTTTCTGTTAATTTTATCTGATATAATATTATTTGAAATTACCTCTGTTTTTTCAATCTCAAAAAATTAAACTTTTATCACATCATGTACATAAGTAATATCTATAAAAAAATTAAGACCAGAAAAGGCTAGGAAGTATGTACTTGAGGATAAACATCTTAGATTTAAAGGTGAATGAATGTTGAAGTCCACATAAAGGTGAACTGATACACAAGAGTTATATAATAGATATTCTTATTAAAATTTATCTATTTTAGAAATTTGGCAGCAGCTACTGTATCTCATTGGTGAAAACTTCACTGCCCTGGCTCACAAGTATCTTAATTTATTGGAAACTAGTTATGACAGAATTTGGAATTTACTTTTGACTATAGAAGACATACCATACAATACATGTGCTGAATGTCATATGTTTTGTACATGAATCATTATTTTCCCTTCCCTATAGTTGCCACCTTAGGGATTCTCTAAGGAGATGATTATTCTGTGTTTCAAAATTTTCATTGAATAAATTTCATACAACTTTTAGATTTTTTATTAAACCCATAAGTACTCACAGACCCCTCCAACCCCCCACCAAAAAGCTAGGAACTTAACCTACTTCTAGTTTTCCTCTAGTCTATCCTTCTGCCTCCACCTCCTTATAAACCCATGGAATCATCAGATTGGGTCCTGTGTTCATTCTCTTCCTCATTCTCTTCCTTACAGTAGTCTCTCATTATCTGCAGTTTCAGTTACCCATTGCAACTGTGGTCTGAAAATAGGTAAGTATAATATAATAATGTAAGATAGCCTTGAGAGAGAGGAAGAGATACCAAGCTCACATAGCTTTTTCTACAGTACATTGTTACAGTTGTTCTATTTTATTGTTGTTGCTAATCTCTTACTGTATCTAGTTTATAAATTAAGTATAGGTATGTACATATTGGGAAAAACATAGTATATATAGGGTTCAGTATTATACATAGTTTTAAACAGCTGCAGGAAGACTTGGAGCTTTTGCAGATAAGGGGAGACTACTTTGTATACTTTTGTTGGATATATAATTCTAAAAGTCTTTTAGTTTTATGTAATTGTGTTGAATATAATCTTTTCTAAGTTCATTTTTTCACTTAAAACTAAGATTTATCTGTATTATATTACATGTTGCTATAGTCATTTTAATTGCTGTATAATATTTCAATGTAAAAATATTCATTAATGTTGGGTATTTATCCACTCTCTCTTGTTGGGCAGCTAATTTCTGGTTTTTGTAATTGTAAACAAAGATACTATGGACACTTTGTGCTTATTCCCTGTAGTAGGTATGTCAGAGTTTCTCGTATGCCTAGAGGTAGATAGAATTACTGCATCACAGGGTAGGTGAATGCTCAGCTTAAGAGATGATGTTGAACTTCCAATATGATTGCACCAATGTCTGTTCATATCAGCAGTATGTGAGAGAGAAAAGATCCTTTGGTTATCCATCCTCTCACCTCCAACACTTGATACTATTTTTTAACTTTTATGACTCAAAAGGGTATAATGCCTTTTGTGGTCCTAATGTGCATTTTCTTAATTATCACTGATATAGGATGTTCTTTTCATGTTTCCTGGCTGTCTGTGTTTCTTTACTCTGTAGTGACATTCTTGTTCATATCTCTTACTATTTTTCTGTTTTTCTTACTGACTTATAAGTGTTCTTTATACAAACCCTCTCTATGTCTTGTAAATGTCTTCTTTTAGGTTCTAAATTGTCTTTTTCACTTTGTTTTCAGGGGCTGTGTGGGAAGGACAATTTTAAGTGTTTTACCTTTCTTGGCCAATATCCAGAATCATTTACACCGTTATGATCAGATAAGCTTGCATTAAAAATGTATTGTATATTTGATATAGAAAGTAAAGTAATTTATGCCCTGCAAATCTGTAAATATGTAAACGAACCATAGAAAGTTGTATAAAATATTATATTGCTTCATACATACCAGTCAAATGCTGATTGACTCAGGGTAAAGAAGCAAAGAAATAGCAAAAATTATACATTTAAGTAGTTCATCAACTGCTCATTTTCTGATTCTGGATCTTTTTGATGCAAAATACTTACTAGTAATTAATATTTTGCCCTATTGTTTGAAGGGCATTATATTCCAAGTATAGGATTATGTGAGTCAGTTATTTAGGTGTTTGCTTTGCATGCCAAAAAGTGCTGAAGTTGATCAGATTTAATAATGAGTGTAAAGATATTAATCTTCTCTTGTACAATTTACTGGTATTTAATAATTTGCTTATTATCATACCTACAGTTTTTTGGTTATTGCTGTGGCATTGTCTGGTGAAAAAAAAAATCTTAGTAATAATGAAGTTGGATTTGAGTTTCCTCAACTTAACTTTCCTCCCCTCCCCTCTCCTTATCTATTCTTTCTTTCTTTCTTTCTTTTTTTTTTTTTTTTGAGACAGAGTCTCACTCTGTTGCCTGGGTAGAGTGCCATGCTATTGTAGCTCACCACAACCTCAAACCCTTGAGCTCAAGTAATCCTCTTGCCTCAGCCTCCACATAGCTGGGACTACAGAGGCCTGCCACAAGGCCTGGCTAATTTTTCTCTTTTTACTAGAGATGGGGTCTCTCTCTTGCTTAGGCTGGTCTTGAACCCCTGAGTTCAAGGGATCCACCACCTTTTGCCTCCCAGAGTGCTAGAATTACTGGTGTGAGCCACCGTGCCCATCCTCCTGCTGAGTTTTAAGGAAAAAATTATTTCACCTTGTTAAAACTATACTTTCCTGGACTTCTGCTTCCTTCCTTTGGAATATCCTGTTATACTCTTTGCAAGATGGGGCTTTCCGTTCTCCCGCCCCAGCTCTTTGCTTAAAAATAACTTCACATCTCATATTTTTATTATATTCTTTGATACTTGTCCCCTCAAACTTCTTTCTTTTCATCATCACGCTCTTAAAGAAGTGTCTTAGTTGTCTTTATTTTCTACCATTTATTTAACTTATTTACATGTGACTTCTGTCTAAATTATTTTTGTTGACATTATGTTCTGAAATATATCAGTGATCTCCTGCTCCTTCTAGTCCTTGGAGGCAATTGGTACAGCTTTGCTTTCTGAAGCTATTGTTTAAGTTAAGCTTCAAGGACCTTGAATGATACTGGTTACTTTTCTTTCATCGTTCCTCCCTCTATTTGCTACTGTTGCTTTCTTTTGATAACTCTTTTGCTACTTTAAATGTTCCATTTGTTTTTTGCCTGTTTCCTTTTAAATTTATGTTTCAGATTAACCATCAGAATCTGATTAACCCCAATACCTTGTTTTCTAAGAGTTGAAGAGAAGAATAGAAACACATTTAAATTAACTTAAGCAGAATTTTTTTATTTATTAGAAAGCTATAGGGTATGTATCCCATGAATACTAAACAGGAAACTGGATGTTTTATTTCTTTCGAAGGCTACATGTTCTCTTTTCTATTCTTCCTTAAGTGTATATAACTACTTTATAGTTTATCTCTATACTGGTTCTCTTTGCTGTCCTTGTATGTGGCTCCTAACTGGCACTCCTAACTTCTAAATCTGCATTAACTCAACTCCAAAAATCCAGTGCCTGTAATCTGTCTTTCTTTCTGTGTCACAGTAATAAATTTTTGATTGGGAAAATCTGATTGGCCCTACTTGGTCAGTGGAACATACATCCCTGATCCAGTCAACTCTAACAAGGGAGAGGTAGAGTATGGAGTACCAGCATGGCTGCAAGGACCCTCATGTGAGGTGGGGATAAGAACTATTCTATGAGAAGGGAGTATATGTAGGTTGGGAAAACACCATTGCTTTCCATTGATATATAGACCTTCCATGTCCAGCCCCTGTCATTCCTTTCAGATTTTTCTCCCTGTGGATCTAAGCTCTGGCGTATTAAACCATTTGTTATTCTTTAAACTACACTGCTTTTTTATACCCCTGTATCTTTGCATATATGCTGTTCCAATTTTAAGAATAGTAATATACCTTGTCTGCCTGAACAGTATTTGACAAATTGAACCGTCCTTTAAAAAATCTAAGAAAAATATATTCATTGAATATATAATTATATTCATATGTAACCAAGTAAAAACAGGTAAGATGTGTTTTTGATAAGTAAATATAGTGAATTGGTTATATAACATTTTGTAATTTAGCCGACTTCCCATTTGGCAGCTTCTCTTATTGAATCTATCACTTAGGATGGTTATTAATTGTTAAATTATATATGTCTCTACCACTTTCAAGAGTGAAATATATCTAACTCATTTTTATTTCCCTAGTAACTGGCATGTGGTTTATGTTTGATAAATGCTTGAATAAGTAAATGAACAGATTCTTTTTTTTTTTTTTTTTGATGACTAGTCTGCCAAACCTGACTTCTAAATTTGTAAAGGCTATTCTTCGTCTTCTAGTTGCCCATGCTAGAAGCCTGCTGGTCAGTTTAATTTTACTACTGCCTTATCCTCTTCCCTTATATATCTTATATATCTTGAATACATTCATTATTTTGCCAGTGTTCAAGTATGAGCTCTCATTGTCATTTGAATGACAATGATGTTTGGATATTTCACCTTTATCTCTTCCGTTTCATTCTGTTTTTATTTAGACTGTGTACAGCTGCTAGATTCCGAAGTTGCCCCTAGCATTTAGTGACTCCTTACTGCCTGTGGGGTGTAGTCCTAATTCCTTAGCTGGACAATCCAAGCTGTCATTGTAGCCACAACATACTTTTCATTCTTAACTCTTACTTGTGTAAGCAGCTTATTTTTTAAGCACATCATTATTAGTAATTTTTCTTCCCTTATATTCTTGTTCTGCCAACTGGAATGCTTCTTTAAGGCCAAATTCAAATTCAGCTTTTTATTCTTTTCCTTATTTTCCCCTAGTGTGTCCAAACTCCCCTCAAAATTTAAATAGAATATTTTCTATCTCATGACATTTATCATGTATTGCATTGTACTGTAGTTTGTATCCTACCTCATTTTGTCTACTAGGTTTAATGCCTAAAATCTTTGAGGAAAATTACTTTATATCTTCATCTTTTCCTTATCAGTCCTGGGCAGAGTAATTCATACGTAGCAGCTGCTAATTAATGTTTATTGAATAAATAACAGTTTCATGTCTGAAAAGCCCTCGTTTTTTAATTTGTCACTTAAACCTTTTTCTACTTTTATTTTAGTATTTATGAGGGAGCAGAACTGCATTACATTATTTTTCCTGAGCCACTGGTAGGTACATAATTTTAAGTTTATTATCTTAAGTCATATAATATTGTGTTCTTCATCTCAGACTGAGAATTTTCTGCCTGCCACAAGAAACTACACACTACACACAACTGAAACAAGTAATAATAATAAAAATAACATTATCAATATTAAAAACAAATGACAGCTAATACATATTGATGTTATTTAATCCTTAAAACAACTCTATTGAAGTAAGGCTTTTATCTCCATTTTATAGGCAAGAGAACTAGTGTTTAAGGAAGTAAAACTTTCTAATAAGTTAAATAACTTCTCTGTAGTTACTATATTATAAGAGACCTGAACTGAGATGCCACTCCAAGGTCTCTGTCTTTGAGAGCCCAAATTCCTATTAACTCTTAGACTCTGTTGACTCTTTTTTTTTTTTTTTGGCATTTTTCTCTGCCTCTTTCCCTATCCGTCTTCCAGTAACCACAGCCTGTCAGCCTGTCTCCTGTCTGCTCAGGTTAAGACCTTAGCCTTTCGCTTTGTGCAGCATTCTTTTCTGTCTTGTCTTTTCCCTCAGCAATGCAAGTACTTACTTTTCTACCAAGACCATTCATTATGACTGGCTCATTGATCTGAAGGACAAATTCATGCTAAAATCTTGCCTTCAGGCTCTAGGTAAAATAGGTTTGAACCCACAATTTTGTACCTTATGGGAATTCCAAATCTATCCAAGAATTCTGTGATTCTGGCAGCCTCTGCTTCCTAGGTTTTTTGCTTCTAAGCATGTTTATGGACACATGACTGGTTTCAACAAAAATATCCACATTTCGCTTGATCCTTCCTGCACAGAACACCCAGTTTCATATCCTATGCCTAGTTCTTTTCTCCTTATCTTCGTGTCTGTGCTTCAACCCTCTCTTTCTTATGTGCCCTGGAAACACCTACTTTTTCTCTCCCTGTAGAGAAGAACAGTTCAGTTCAGTTCCCTCAAATTCTTCCTCTCTAACTGCAGAGCCAAAGACATCAAGTGTTCAGCAAACAAAGGAATTTTAAATGTTGAAATAAAGTTGCCAGATTATACAGCACCTTTATGCCAACATGTATAGAATATATATTCATACATTATCCTTAGTGTGAAAATATGAATAGCTCTGATTCATGACGTTGTAGTTGTAAGATCCTTAAGCATTTCCTTCAATTTGAGATTTTATCATTTCTGCCTCTTTTTACTTCTTTCTTTCACTGATGTTAAAATGTATTCTCTTTTAAGATATGAAGATAATTGATGGTAATATCTTAACTGGCAAAATTAAAAGTCAGTTTTATATATTTGTCAAATTTCTTTTTGGAAATTTTCTGATTTCAAGGCCTTGTTGAAATCACTGGTTTACTAGGTAACTCAAGTTTTGGAATCACACAGGCCCTGGTTTAAATCTTACATTTGTTACATAGTAGCTCTGTGACTTTGTGTGATTAAGCTCCATGAAGTACATTTTCTTTATAAAAGTGAGGATAATTTTTGATGTCCACGAAGTGCCTAGTATATAGTAGACAGTAATTCTTCCAGCTATTGGATTTAAATGTTAAGATTAATTCGTTGACAGGCTGGCTTAAGTTGGACATAAAAGACCTATATACTTAATAGGTTAATTTCTCTTCTCTTTTTTATTTTCTTCTTTGCTTCATGCAGGTACAGTGAGGATAGCTATCTTAACGTATGGCTATTTCCATGAATAAAGAAATTATGGGTTGACATGATAAAGTTCTAGGATGGAGCTTGGGCTAGGTGGCTCAAACCTGTAATCCTGGCACTTTGGATGGCTGAGACGGGTAGAGTGTTGAGCTCAGGAGTTCCAGACTAGCCTGAGCAAGAGCAAGACCCACATCTCTACTAAAAATAGAAAAATCAGCTAGGCATTGTGGCTGCTGCCTGTAGTCCCAGCTATGCAGAGGCTGAGGCAAGAGGATTTCTTGAGCCCATGAGTTTGTGGTTGCTGTGAGCTATAATGCCACAGTACTCTACCTAGGACAGTAGAGTGAGACTCTGTCTCAAAAAACAAACAAAAAAAGAATATATGGGATGTTATTTGTACATTGTGCATTATAAATACTGAGCTATGCCACAATTTGGTGACTTTGTGGAGGAACTTAAATTCAGATCCAGAGGCTTTGGGCATTTTATAAATTTGAACTAAAAGTATATGTCTGCAAAGTCTGAAATGGTCCTCCACATTGAAATACTAGAGGAACATGTTTGTGGTAGGATGCTTCTGAATATTAATAAATAATATAGACTCTGTAATTGGATACTCTTGAGCATTGTGCAAATTATAGCAAGTGTCCAATTGTTTATTGCTTATTGCATAGCATAATTGAATTTCCATTTTGTTGCTATAGAAACCTTATCTTTGCACTCCAGCATGAGGAGAATGTTCATTTTACTATAAATTCATGTTCTGGTATATGATTTCATTGTGTTAAAACCTCATAGAAACACTACACAAAATTCTACACTTAGTTTTGGTTTTTCCTTTTAGGAATGTCTTATAACCAATGAAGAACTTTAACTTTAAATATCAGACCTAAAGCAGCATTTCTTGCTTTACAAAATCTCTAAAAAAGATGGACTTTCTTTTTGTTTTCTTTGAGGTTGGCAAAGAGGTTGGTTGGTATGTAATTATTTTATTATAATACAGTGGTTAATTATAGAGAAGGAACTGGACTTGGCTATAAAAATAAAGAGAATCATGCTGAAAATAAGAATAGTCAATATCACTCTATATTTATGACATATTTTGAGCTATAAAGCACTTTCACATTTAATTATTTTATTTGTTTAAAAAAAAACAACCCTTTGAGTTAGGCATGGGAGCTCCTATTATACTCAATTTATAGATGTTCCTATTTCTTCAGCTAATGTTTGCTTTAATGTGAGCCCTTATCTTCTGACTCCTGTCATTTTAGTTCTCTGTGCAATTCTATTACCAAATTTTAGAGTTGTATATTTTCTTTTCATATACCTAAAGGACATTTAAAAGTTTTTAAGCTATGTTAAAAGTGATCATGTGAAAATTTCTGAAGAGAACCAAGAATGTCAGTAAGGGGAGTATATAATTTGCCATCTAGTTGTGAGTATTCATTCATTCATTCATTCATTCATTCTTGGCACAGTTAATAAAGATGTTTTAGAGGTGTGCTGATTCTAGAAGTAGTAGTGTATAACTTTTAGAAAGTTTAAGTTGGCTCAGCGCCTGTGGCTCAAGTGGCTAAGTCGCCAGCCACATACACCTAAGTTGGCAGGTTTGAATCCAACCCAGACCCACCAAAACAACAATGACGGCTGCAACCAAAAAAAAAAAAAAAATAGCCGGGCGTGTGGTGGGCGCCGGTGGTCCCAGCTACTTGGGAGGCTGAGGCAGGAGACTCACTTGAGCCCAGGAGTTGGAGGTTGCTGTGAGCTGTGATGCCACGGCACTCTACCTGGGGGGATAGCTTGAGACTCTGTCTCAAAAAAAAAAAAAAAGAAAGTTTAAGTTAAGTGATGTTTTTTATATTTATTAATTTTATATAAAAGAGGCCAAACATGTTACCAACAATATAGACTTGCAAAGCAAGTGTTGTAGCTGCACAAGCTAATTTAGTGTACTGAAAAAGTCCTTGTGTTTTATATCTTATTAAAGGAATAATATACTTTAAAATAATATTCTTCTGATGTAAACTTTGTTCTATACTTATATTCAATTTATGGCTCTTTGTACTGGTAAAGATCTTAAATAATGATAAACTGCTTTGAATTAAAAAAAAAAAGATTTTTACAAGTCTTAAGAGTAAATCCATTTTATAATCCCCTTCCACTTAAGCATCTAGTAACTATAAAATAATTTTGTTGTAGTTTGTTAACACTTAGTAACCATAGCGTTTGGAAACTAGGTATAGTACATTCAGACATATCAGTAAAAGGATAACCTTTTTATGTTACCTACATAGATTTTTATCCTGCTTTCTGTACATATGTTAATTTTTAATACCAGCATTATTAGTCTGTGCCTAAGAGACAAAGTAAGGCCAGATGCAGTGGTTCACACTTGTAATCCCGGCACTTTGGGAAGAAAGGTTGGGAGGATCTTTGGAAGGCAGGAGTTGGTGAATGCCTGGCCACCATAGCATGAGCCTGTCTCTACAGAAAATAAATAAAGTTAGCTGGATATGGTGGTGCACATATGTAGTCCCAGCTACTCTGGAGGCTGAGGTGGGAGAATCACTTGAGCCCAGGGGTTCCATTCTGGGCGAGAAGTAAGAGACATGAGACCCTTGTGTCTAAAAAAACAAACAGATAACAAAACAAAAAATTGTATTCTATAATTCAGCTTTGACTTTATTTTGTCTATCCTTGTAACTTCTTAAAAGGGTTCCAGGATACTCTGTACAGTTTGATTACATAAAATGTCAAGCTCTTGGCTTTGGTGTGGTAATGTAGTGCAGTTTGATTCATTATGGGATTACTTTTTACTATCTCTCTCTCTCTCTCTTTTTTTTTTTTTAAAGAAATCTGACTTCGTATTTCTAAGAAGGACCTTAGTTCCTTTATTAATGACTTCAGATTTCTAGTTTGGTATTCTGTCGGAAGTATCTATTTGATTGAATGGTGATGCTTTAAAAATAAGTTATTTTAGACTGTGGTGAAATAAACATAAAATTTACCATCTTAATTATTTTTAAGTTCATCATTCAATGCATTAAGTATTTTCACATTGTTATCCAACTGTCATCACTTTCTTTCTATCTTTAGAATTCTTTTCATTTTGCAAAACTGAAACTGTGCTTCCCTCCCCCCAGCTCCTGGCAACTGCCATTCTCCTTCATGCCCCTGTGGATTTGATTAGGTAGTTTGTGAGTGGAGTCATACAGTATTTATTTTGTGATTAGCTTAATTCACATCACACAGTGTCCCCTAAATTCATCCATGTTGTAGCATGTGTCGCGATTTCCTTTTTAAGACAGTATTCATTGTACGTGTACCACATTTTGTTTTCCATTCATTTGTCTAATGTACACACTTGGGGTGCTTCCTGTAAGGTATTTCTTTTAATAAGCATAGCTCCAGTGAAGGTTGTTATTCCCAGACATGGTCATTTTGTAGTTTTAATGGCATTATTAGTAATAGCCACTAGCCTTATGTAGCTACTAAATTTTAAATTGGTTAGGTGAAGTACAAATTTCAATTCTTCAGTCACCCTATCCACATTTTAAGAGCTCAATAGCCATATTTGGTTAGGGGCTGCCATATTTAACAACACTGATACAAAACATGTCATTCATCATAGAAAGTTCTAATTAATGAACAGCTCTGCATAAGGATCACATAGGTCTATTTCACTATTTCAGTACTTTAAATTTAGAGATAGCAGAAAATTCTCTTGTGGTAGATTATGCGAGTATTTTTATTAACATTTGAATAAAGTGATTTATTAGTTTTGTTAGAAATTGTTTAAAGAGGCTCAGCACCTGTGGCTCAAGCAGATAAGGCGCCAGCCACATACACCTAAGGTGGCGGGTTTGAATCCAGTCCGGGCCTGCCAAACAACGATGGCTGCAACCAAAAAATAGCTGGGCGTTGTGGCGGGCGCCTGTGGTCCCAGCTACTTGGGGGGCAGAGGCAGGAGACTTGCTTGAGTCCAGGAGTTAGAGGTTGCTGTGAGCTGTGATGCCATGGCACTGTACCCTGGGGACAGCTTGAGGCTCTGTCTCAAAAAAAAAAAAAAAATTGTTTAAAGAATGCATTTTTGCAGTGATTCCAGAAGTTATTGTTCATACACTGACTGCAAAATGTTAAAATTTTCTACTGGATAAATTTTAAATGAACTTTTTTTTCAAATGAAGTTAATGATAATGTCTTAGACGTTGGTTACATTAAAGAAATATAAACTGTCATGTATTTGTATGTTTCAGAGATTCACAGAAAATAATAATGTGAGTTTGGAGGATCACTTGAGCCCTGGAGTTTGAGGTTGCTGTGAGCTAGGTTGATGCCAGTGGCACTCTACCCAGGGAGATAGCGTGAGACTCTTATCTCAAAAAAAAAAAAAAAAAAGAAAAAGAATTTTCCCATATTAAAAATTTTGAATGTTACTATACTAATTTAAAAACAGTTTCCAATTTGAAAACATAACATGAAGGACTAAAAAGGTTAGACTGTTTTTTGTCTTGTACCCTAACCTTGTAGAAGGAGAGGAGAGCAATACTGATAATGAGCCCCTCTGCAACAAGAAAGGATACTACCAGTTCCTGTTCTAGCTCTTTGTAAAACAGAAGCTTTTGTTTTTGTTACTAAATTGGTTTGATACAGTTGCAATTGATGGGTTGGCATACTAATGAGAAATGGCTTAAGCTGAGGAAATTAGATAATTTTTAAAATCTAAGTAGTTGTAGATCCCCTCCCTCAAAAGCAACAACAATAAAACCTTCTTCAATACCAAGAAAGTAAGATAGATTTAAATGAAAGAAGTTTTTCACTTATTACAATCTTTCTTTGTACAAATAGCAGAAACAACAAGTGTTGAGTTCAGGTAAAAGTTACCAAACCAGCATTTCACAGTTCACTATTTGAATATTAACATTTTGTTTTTATCTGATGATACTTATAGCAAATTTTTTTTTGTTGTTGTTGTTGTTCATATCTAGGCGAGAATGTAATTATAGTCATGCCTTGTATAACAACAGTTTGGTTGACAGCAACTGCACATATGACAGTGGTCCATAGATTATAAAACCATATTTTTACTGTACCTTTTCTACGTTTAGATAAACAAAAATACCATTGTCTTACAGTTGCCTGTGATATTTAGTATACTATATGGCTTTTTAGTATGGGAGCAATAGGCTTATATTAGACTAGAGCTACACATTTTATTCTAGGTGGGCTGTTTTATCTAGGTTTGTGGACGTAAGCACTGTGATGTTCACATAACCAAATCACCTGATGCTGCATTTCTCAGTGTGTGTTGTTTCCTCATGGTTAAGTGATGCGTAACTGTAATTAGTCAATATGAATACCTGTTATCTACTTGCTATTGTAATCAAATGTGAGCAGATGAACTGTGCTAGTTGGAACAGACCCATTATTATTAATTTCAAAAGTTGCATTATTAAGATGTACATATTTGAGAGATTTCCCTTGAAAGGCCATCAGTTTTTATCATCTATTCTAGGCATGCCTGCTAGATACCAGATAAACATTTTTAACTTAGAAAAATGAATTCATTTTAAAAAGAGCAGTTTACTTAAAGAGTTTGCATTGCTAAAGGGATTATATATTAAAATGGAGTCATACTGTTTTAAATATACTCCTTATGGCTCCAGAAAACTGATATAAATCAATCTTTGTATTACTTAATAAATTTTTGTAAATGTCCATAGACTGTAGAGCTGAGGTCACAATTAACCTTCGGAGTATCTAGGCAAGTGACATAAATTAGTGAACCAGATGAGTGCAAGTTACATATGTACATTGTGGGAATGGTGGTAACTGTAGAAACTGGTAAGCATATGTAAAAGGCAATGGGTGGCAACCACTTCTTAGCTGTGGTCATTTGTTTCCAAGTTACTGCCTTTTATTGGGAGGTATCTTCTCAAGTCTGAATACTGGCTCAAATTTTTGAAAGATTATTGACCAAACAAGACCTGTCTCTACAGCCATCTCTATCACTGCAGTAATTTGAAAACAGATATTTACATGCTTATCATATTCATTTACTATGTTAAGAACAATAGTATATTAAAAAAGAACATGGGATGTGGCCACTTTATAACACCATTGTTCAGTAATATGCCCTGTGATGACAAGTGTTATACATCCTTCTGCTAACTTTCCAGTACGGGAGCTGCTAGCTACATGTGGTCAACTGTGCCTGAATGTGACTTTCTAGTTTAATTTAATTTAAATTTACCCTGCCACATGTAGCTAATGATTACTGAACTGGCTAGTGGTGCTCTGGAAACTCAATTCGCTTGTTGAGTTTACCAGTGAAAAGTTATCAGTTTAAAATTTAAATTACATTTCAGAATAGCAATGAAAGAGATATCTCAAAGTCACACTATCTAAGCAAATTGTATAAACAGTTGCTATAGGACTTTTAAGGATGGAATGGTCACTGTAAGAAAGACTTAAAATGGGATAAGTAGAATTTTATTAAGGGGAAAAGATGTTTGAAAAGGACAGGATAATAGGAACCAAATGCATACAAGCAGGAAAATTAAAGAAAATTTTCTATTTTTCATTCAGAAAGCTGCCCAAAATATGTCCTTGTTATTTTGTTTCTACTTTGGCAAGCAAATTATTTAATAATTGAAGTTGGCCTTGATATATTTTCTGGTCAGCAGCTTGAAAAGGTTGTTGTTTTTGTTGTTTTTAATCTTTGAGGTCAATAGCAAAAAAAAAAGATATGAAGAAACTAAGCTTTTAAAGAATACCCTTACTTTATGCTATGATCACTCTTTTTACTTGATTAATGCAGATTTCACCACTTCAAAGTTTTTTTAGTCAGTTATATTCTTTTCTAGTATAATTCATTCTAAGTGACTTAAGTCAAGGAGCTATAGGAAGAAGCAAATGAAAACTTTCAACTGCATGGTTTTCATAGCATATTCTAGTTTCTGTTGGGCACTTTAAAATTTCTTGTTCAATTAGTTGTTGGATCTTCAGGGTAATTGGATTTAATTTGCAGCATTATGTTTGTAATTTTTTGTTGTCTATTCATTAATATACCAATTTTAAGGAGTTGATTCTTTTTATTGTTGTAGATGGGGGAGTCTATGGCAGTGATATTTTGTGTAAACTTTTTTAATGAATAAAAATATACTGAAGTATCTGTTAAAATGTCTCCTCATGTGAAAGCATTCCCCTCATCTTCTTTAAAAGATATATGTGCATATATAATATAAAAATAGCAGTACCACTCACCTTACCTCTCAGTGCTCCCTAACCCCCCACCTCCTTTGCTTATTATATAGATTAATAAAATGCAGCAGTTATTTTTATGTAACTGATACTTAGTAGGCACTAAGTAAGTATTCTTGTTTAACCTTCCTCATTCATGCTAAGCAACCAAATTTTTGTTTTTTGAAATCTATAGTGAGAGATACTTTTTAAAGTGGTGGTGGTTTTATGTTCATAATAAGTTTTATGATTTAAAGCACTATTTTATTATAAATAGTAATTTAAATTTAATTACTATTTATTGAATACCTATCACATGCCAGGTATGCACTGGTTTTATTTTATAGTCATATGAAAGATATTTGTTTGTTTTTGTTCTTTGTTGTATTTATGTTGTATAAAAAGTGAGACAGAGAGAGGTGAAGTATCTTGCCCATGTTACATACCAAGTCAGCCCAATTGGAATTTGAAGCTAGGTCTATCTAAATCCAAAACTACTATGCTTTTCTTTGTATTATTTTATATTTTAATGTTTTAAGTAACTATATACAGGTTTATTTGTGTATTTTATAATAAATATTTTTTCCCCATCACAGAATGTGAAATGATTTATAGACTGAGATTTACTATAGAGTGCTGGGAACAATGTGATGTAGTAAAAAGCAGAGTTTATAGATCCATGAAGTAAGTATTGAGACTGGCACATGACATTTCTAAGTGAAAAAATGAGACCCAGAGAGGTTAAGGGGTTTGCCCACCATCATTAAGTAGGAGATGTGGGTCTAGACCCACGATACCCTAACTCTAGTACAGTTTAATTTTGGATGAATATCCTTGAATTTAATAAAAGGAAAACAGTCATGCCTACAGTAAAGGAATATGAGACTTACAGAAGCTTTCTTTTTTAAACACCTTATATTCAAACAGATATAACTGATATATAATAAACTGCACATATTTAATAGTACATAGTTTGGTAAATTTTGACACTTTTGAAGCCATTTCTGCAGTCATCATAATGAACATATCACCCCCAAAAGTTTGTGTCTTTTTGTAATTTCCTCCTGCCATTACTGCCTTTCTCCCAATTCCCAGGCAAAGATTTCTGCTTTCTATCATTATAGATTCATTTCTATTTTCTGTGGTTTTTACATGAAAAGAGTCGTGTAGTATGTACATATGTGAGGGGTATGTGTGGTTTCTTTTACTCAGTGATTTTGAGATTCTACCAAGCTGTTACATATATCAGTAGTTCCTTTTTATTAACTGAGTAGTAGTCCATAGTATGGATATACCACAATATATTGCTCTCTACCTGTTGATTGGATTTGGGTTATTGCCGGGTCTTGACTATTACAAATAAAGATGTTTTGAACATTGAGTCCAAGTTTTTTAGTGGAATTATGCTTTTATTATTCCTGGGTAAAGGCCTAGGAGAAAAATGGTGATGGCATGTGTATCTTTAACTTTTAAAGAAACTGCTAAACTATTTTCCGAAGTATCTACCATTTTACTCTAATCCTTGATTCATCAGTATTTTAAATTTTAGACATTCTAGTAAGTGTAGAGGGCAACTCACTGTGGTTTTAATTTGGGCATTTACATTTACCTAATGATATTGAACATCTTTTCGTGTGCTCATCTGCCATCTTTGGTGAAGTATCTGTTCAAAGTTTTTGTCCCTTGGGTTTGCTTGTTTCCTTATTGAATGTTAAGGGTTCTTTATGTATTTTAGCTTAAGTACCTTTATCAACATGTGAATTGAAAATATTTTCTTCCATTCTGTCACTTGTCTTTTCTTTTTTTGAATAGCGTTTTCCATAAGCAGAAGTTCTTAATTCTGATGTGCTCAGTTTATCAGATTTTTTCTTTTGGTAAAGACTGTACTTTTGGTGTGGTTTTCTAGAAACCAAGGTGATAAAGATATTCTTGTTTTCTTCTAGAAATTTTAATTAATTAATTTATTTATTTTTTGAAATAGAGTCTTGCTTTGTTGCCCTGACATTGTTACAGCTCTTGCTTTGTTGCCATTCAGTGGCATTGTTACAGCTCACTGCAACCTCAAACTCCTAGGCTCCAGCGATCTTCTTACTTCAGCCTCCTGAGTAGCTGGGACTACTACCACCATGTCTGGCTAATTGTTCTATTTTTTGGAGAGACAGGGTCTGTCTCTTGTTCAGCAGGAACTCCTGACCTCAAGCGATCTCCCTCCTTGGCCTCCCAGAGTGATAGGATTACAGGCATGAGCCATGGGACCTGGCCTTCTTTTAGATTTTACATTTAGTTTTATGATCTGCTGTGCGTTAATTTTTGTGTGTAGTGTTAGGAATAGATCAGAGTTCATGTTTTATGATTCCTTATGAGGTAATTTTTATATATGGTGCCAGGTATGGATCAAAGTTCATATTTTTCCTTATGGGCATGTATTTATTTCAATGCCATTTATTTAAAAATACATTTTTTCTCCACTGAATTGCCTTTGCATTTTGTCAGAAATCATGTGTTCATATAGATATGGGACAATTTCTACTCTCTTACATTCCATTGTTTTATTTGTCTGTTATTTGCCAGACTCATGCTAGTGGTTTTTTCTTTTTTGGAGACAGAGTCTCACGCTCTCACCCTGGGTAGAGTGCCATAACGTCATAGCTCACAGCAACCTCTGTCTCTAAGGCTCAAGCCATCCTCTTGCCTCAGTTTTTATATTTTTAATAGAGATGTGGGTTTTGCTTTTGCTCAGGCTGGTCTTGAACTCATGAGTTCAAGCAATCCACCTGTGTTGGCCTCCCAGAGTGCTAGGATTTCAGGTGTGAAAGGAGATTCTTTCTTTCTTTTAACTACTTATTTATTTTGAGACCCAGTCTCACTGTGTCGCAGTGGTTTTATAGCTCACAGCAATCTCAAACTCTTGGTCTTAAGCAATTCTCTTGCCTCAGCCTCCCAAGTAACCAGGACTACAGGCTCCCACCACAACACCGGCTATTTTTGTTGTTGTTGTTGTTGCATTTGTCATTGTTTTAGCTGGCCTGGGCTAGGTTCGAACCTACCAGCTTCAGTGTATGTGGCTAGCGTCTTACCCACTGAGCTATGGGCACTGCCCAGACTCATGCTGTTTTGATTATTGAAACTTTTTTAAGTCTTAAAATTATAAAGTATTGGAGTTCCACCTTCATTCTGCCTTTTAAAATTTGTTTTAATTATCTAGATCCTTTGCATTTACATATGAATTTTAGAATTAATTTGTTTATGTCTTAAAAAGAAAAAGTCTGTAGGGATTTTTTTTGGGGGGGGGCACTCTGTCTTGCTCTGTTGCCAGGCTAGAGTGCTATGGCCTTAGCCTAGCTCACAGCAACCTCAAACTCTTGGGTTTAAGTGATCCTCCTGCCTTGGCCTCTTGAGTAGCTGGGTCTAAAGGTGCCCACCACCATGCCTGCCTAATTTTTCTATTTTTGATAGAGATGGGGTCTTATTCTTGCGTAGGCTGGTCTTTAACTTCTGATATCTTACCTGCCTTGGCCTCCCAGAGTGCTAGGATTACAGGTGTGAGCCACTGCACCCATACTCCTGTAGTGATTTTTTTGAATGGGATTACATTAAATCTTAGATGAATTTGAGAATTGACTTCTTAGTAATGCTGCCTGTTAGTGTATAGCTTTCCATTGATTTATGTCTTCTCTAATTTCCTCTAGTATAGTAGTACTTTGTAGTATTCAGTGTATGGGTCTTTCACATCTTTTGTCAGTGTAGATCTTGCTGAACTTACTAGTTCTGGGAGCTTCTTGTAGATCCAACATATTTTTATGTAATGTTAATGATGTCTGTACATAAAGAGTTTTTCTTTCTAATCTGTAAGGCCATTTATTTCTTTTTCTTGCTTGAGGGCACTTGCTAAAACCTCCAGTATAATGTTACGGGAGTGGTGGGAATGGCCATAGTTATCTTATTCCTAATAGATATTAGGGGAAAAGCTTATAATCTTTCACTGTTAATATAAGATTAATTATATGGTTTTGTACTTGCCCTTCTCATTACTTTGGGGAGGTTTCCTTTCCCTAACTAGTGTTTTTATGAGGAAAGAAAGTTGGTTGTGTTTTTTTTTTTTTTTTTTTTTTTTTTTTGCAGTTTTTGGCTGGGGCTGGGTTTGAACCTGCCACCTTTGGCATATGGGGCCAGCGCCTTACTCCTTTGAGCTATAGGTGCCACCCAGAATGTTGGATTTTTATCTATTTTTCTCCTGTGTCTATTGAGACAATCATCATTTTCCTTTATTTGTTAGGATCATTGCACAAATTTTGATACGTTCTGTTTTCATTTTCATTCAGTCTAGAATACTTGCTAATCTCTTTGACCCATCTCTTTAATTCTTAGTATGTTAGTTTCCAATTCAGGGACATTTTTCCAGATATCTTTTGTTTATTGATTTCTCATTTAGTTTCATTTTTGTCAAAGAACACCTGTTTCTTTCCATCTCTGGCGTCACTGTCTTTGCCTATTGCTTAGTGTTGGGGACCATTGTTTTATATATTTTGTCTGCTTTTGGTTTTGTTTTTGTTTTAGCTGGGAGGAGAACTCTTCCCCCACTGCTCCTCAGTTGGATCAGAAGTGGAAGTCTCCTCTAACACACTTGTTTTTTATAAATTAAGAGATATTTTAAGTACAGAAAAAGGCTGAGAATAACTTTTGTCTGTTTTCACTGAGTAAAATGTGATGTCAATTTTTTTAAAAATAAATGTTTTAGAGATACAAACACTGCTTTTTTTCACATTCCTCATCTGACTACGTTTCCCCATTCTCCAGAAGAAAATGTGTTACCTGAGTAGTCCAACATTCAATATCCTTTTACAAGTTTTTTAAAAATTTAACATTATTCTACATATTTATCTCAGGAGATAGCATATTTAGGTAATAGGTTGGCTTTAGCAACAACAGTATCGTGTCTCATGCATGCATATTTTGGGGCAGATTGTCCTATAAATTGGTTATAATTTTCCTCTCATAAACAATGGTATGAACAACATTCTTTTGCATCTTATGTACATTGTTAGTTTACATGCATATAGAAATGGAATTTCTTTTTTGAACAAATCACTAATCTTCATGTTAAGCATAAATGATTGTCAGCTTTCCATGTTACAGTTCCTCTTCCTTGCAGATTATATTTTAATAATTTTCTAATCATTTTGGTATGACAAGATATCTCATTATTAATTGTATCTCCCTGATAATAGAAGGTTAGTATTTTTTCATTTGCTTATTGTCCATTCTGGATTCTTTGTCTATGAATTACTGGGTGCTATTCTTTTAACCAAAATATTGAGGGAAAGCAACTCTTTCTTTTTCTTTTTGAGACAGAGCCTCAAGCTGTCCCCCTGGGTAGAGTGCCATGGCATCACGCTCACAGCAACCTCCAACTCCTGGGCTCAAGCGAGTCTCCTGCCTCAGCCTCCCAAGTAGCTGGGACTACAGGCGCCCGCCACAACGCCCGGC
>CAUYTI010051760.1:0-12536 GCA_963575145.1 Galago senegalensis
CTTCATGTCATTTTCTCAGTTATTGCTTTAAAACGTTCACATTCTACTCTTAGAAAGATTCACCTGTACCCCTATAAGACAAACCTTAGAAGTGATCCCTCCAAACCCCCTCCCTCCTCCCATTCCCCCCTCCCTTCTCCCTCCAGAATGATGTCTTAACCAAATATCTGGGCACCTTGTGGCCTAGTTAAGTTGATATATATAATTAACCACAGCAGGGGTTGTATTGAATGAAAAAATGATATCTTTAAACATTGGAATCACAGTCTGCACAGAAATAAACTCATATTTCACAAGGCACAACACTGAGATTCTGAGAATATTTGATACCTGTGCATCATCTCTTTTTTTTTTCAGTTTCTTTTTTGTCTGGAACAGGGTTTGAACCCACCACCTCTGGCATATGGGGCTGGCTCCCTACTCCTTTTAGCCACAGGCACTGCCCAACCATCTCTTCTTTTGCCTTAATTTTTAAGAGGCAAGAGGTTCACTCTGTCACCCCACTGTAATCCCAAACTCCTAGTCTCAAGTGTTCCTCCCACCTCGTCCTCCCGAATTGCTCAGATTACAGGCATGAGCCACCATTCCCAGCCCTATGTGCACTGTTATAAGGGAAAACTAACATTCCTATAACTAAACAGTCTTTCGTTTTTTTTTTTTTTTGGTGGTTGTTGTTGTTGTTATTGCAGTTTGGCTGGGGCTGGGTTCGAACCTGCCACCCTCTGTATATAGGGCCGGCACCCTATTCACTGAGCCACAGGCTCCACCCAAGTCTTTCTGTTTTCTTACTTTTCCTCTCAGCTGCCTCTCCATGATCCTGGAGGAAAATGAAAAG
Organism: Galago senegalensis; assembly: GCA_963575145.1. NCBI lineage: Eukaryota > Metazoa > Chordata > Mammalia > Primates > Galagidae > Galago > Galago senegalensis. The sequence goes on from CAUYTI010051760.1 coordinate 836, forward strand.
GAATAGATGAAAAGCAAAGCACACAGGCCATTTCCTTTTTTAATTTTAGGTCCGTAAGCTACGGGTTTGGTCTGAACTTGGAGAGAGGGATGAGAGCAGGAAAGGGGAGCATCTTTGTATTGGATATGAGAGTGAAGTTTTGATTTTGACTGAGCTGGACTTTCAAGTCCCTGAAAATGAGTCACGAAGCTTTATTTATTTATGTATTTTGGTATAACTACTTAACAGAAACTATGTAACATGCACTTTCAATGCATGAAAGCAGGATAGGTGCTTGGAGGAAAATAAAGGCATTTCCTATATACGCTTTATCAATTTAAGTGCATTAAATAAGCCAGTATATTTGAAGGAGGGCTGAGGTTTGGGAGAGTGACAATAGCCTTTTAGTCTGATTTATTGGTGGGGACACCATTCTGACTCGGACTCCTTTGCAGCCAATCTGAAGAGTAGGTTTTATCATTTAGGTGCACTCTTGGGAAAATTATTTTTCTGCTCCTTGGAAAAATCATTATATAAAGTTTTAGGGAATATTATTGGATTATAAGTTTTGCATAATGGCCATGACACATTGTCTGAGACTTGCTGGACTTGCTAGGAGTGATGGAATGCCTGAGAGGTCCAGCCTTTCAAATAATATGGGCAATCCAATCAAACAGCCCCTCAGTGTCTAAGGCAGACTTATTGGGTGTTCTTGGGGGATTTCAGATGAAGGCAGAGAGAGCTAGAGGACAATCTTGGTTGATGAGTGGGAGGACAGAGTCGAGTCCAACTTCCAGACAAAATAGCCTAGTTATGGCTCTGAAATGTTCAGGTTCTCAGCAGGTGTGGAGTAATTATAAAGCTCCAAATGTAATAAGGAAACTGAATTGTTTATCTGGAATTGAAGTGGATGCCAAGCCAGCTGGACTCAGCAATTAAGGGTGTGAAAGAAATGCTGTGGCTTATTATTGATGAATCTTACACAAGACACAGCAATGACTGCCAGATTAGGGCAACTAGGATAGCAAGACTGGGAATATAAGGCTCTTTGGAAAGCACCAGGTATGGTCAAGATTGACTGAAGTGTAGTCCCAGCTGCACTTGGCAGCTATCAGCGGAGCAGGAATGGAACTGAATAGTTATGGAGTCTCTGTCTAAGCACATTATACATATGTACAGCAGGCTTACTGGTTTTAACTACTATTAAACATTATCAGCACGTAACTAATACCTCCCCAAACATTTAATAGAAGCCCTACCCTGGAAGGAGGGAGGGTGAGGAGGGTAATGTTAAGTGGACCAAAGGAACAATTTGTAAATCTCATTTAGAATAAATGACATGAATCTCTGCTCAATAACTGTATCACTCATTGGTATTTGTTTTAATTCAAAGAAAGGAAATTTTTTTTGTGCAGTCTCAAAACACAAGGTCTCATTCACTTACTGTAGGGATAAGTTCTACATAAGAACAAACTGAGAGTCCTCAGATCTTCAGATGTGTTAGACACTAAGTGTTAAAATAGACATGAATATTAATCTTTTCAATTAAGGAGGTTTTATTTATTTATTTAGAGACAGAGCCTCAAGCTGTCCCCCTGGGTAGAGTGCTGTGGCATCAAAGCTCACAGCAACCTCCAACTCCTGGGCTCAAGCGAGTCTCCTGCCTCAGCCTCCCAAGTAGTTGGGACCACAGGCGCCCGCCACAACGCCTGGCTATTTTTTTGGTTGCAGCCGTCGTTGTTTGGTGGCCCGGGCTGGATTCTAACCCGCCACCTTAGGTGTATGTGGTTGGCACCTTAGCCGCTTGAGCCACAGACGCTGAGCCAATTAAGGAGGCTTTAATGGAAATCAAGGAAAGTTAACTCTTCTCTGGCTGCCGAAGGGGAGAGCTTCTTTCCCACTCCTCAGAAGCGGTAATTGAGTTAATGAAAACCCCCCAGCTTTCTCACCCCCTCATCTTCTTACTCCCTCTTCCATAGGCAAGGAGAAGTGGCATAAACAAATCTGGAAGTTCTTAAGAAGAGCCTGGACTGGGTGGTGCCTGTGACTCAGAAGGGTAGGGCGCTATCACCATATATGAAAGGTGGTGGGTTCAAACCCAGCCCCCAGCCAAAAAAAAAAAAAAAGAAGAGCCTGGACCTAGAAAGCCAAGTCTCTTTCCCTGTCTTTCTCTTAGAAGAGAGATGCCACAGTAGGCTTTGTGTGACTAGATCTTTCTCAGTTTTTTTTCTTTTTTCTTTATGAGGAAGGAGGCTTAATTCCATATGTGTGTTGTCATTGTGTGTGAATAGGGAGATTGAGGCAACCAATTAACTGGTCAGATACATCAGAGCCAGGGAAACTTTGATCACCATGAAACTTTTGAGACACTTCCATTGTCCCCCACCAACCCCACAACCTTGAAAATCATAAAATAATCATAAAATTAGAAAATCTTAGACTTTACAGAACATAGAATGTGGGTTCAAGCCAATCTTATCAAGGTGAAAGAGGACATTGGTTGATATTTAAGGTGTGTATACACATGCTATTTTCTATAAAACAATGATTTCAAATAGATTATTTAAAAATCCCTTTTTATCATTTTCATGGGAAAGGATAAAGAGTAACTACTTCACAGTCTCCTTTAGGAATCAGATATAATGTGCTACTTTTGTGGTAATCAAAGTAAAATGATTTCACACTTGTGTTTGATGACACTTTTCACTGTTCGGAGATCAGCCTGTTATTGATTTCCATATGGAAAAAGAGTATGAAACTCTGAATTCATACATGTTTATTTAGCACATAATAAGAATACAGTTAATATGTCGAATTAAATTGGAATTTAGAAGTTATTACATGAGAAATAGGTGTATGTGGCAGGCGCCTTAGCCTTGTATGTGACATAAGTTGTAGTTCATTCCTTGTAATTATCTTCCATATCATCAATATAGATATAAATACAGTGAGAAATTCTGTGACATCTGTTGCTAGTTTGTTGCTTTGCTTTGTCTAAGCAGGCGTTTGTGGAACTGTTTGTTTCTTAGGAGGAGCCTACAATTCAAGTAGTCTGCCTGGAGGTGAACGGTGATCTTTGGACGTATTTACCTTTGGCAGGAATCCAGCAAGCTTCCATTCAGGCTTTCATCCTTCTTTCAAACCTTTCTTTATCTTCCTTCTTATACCTCATCCAAGGAATCACTATAATTGTCCTTCCAAGTGCCAGCTGATATTTTCAGCTTCCTGTCTCTTTGCCCAAGGGGAAAACGCTGATTTCCTCTTTGCTATTTGGCAAATGTCAAAAGAAAAAGACTGGCTACACTATGTATTCCTTTCAGCAGCATGAATGAACATCCTGTATTTTTTCCTCAATCAAGGAGAAGATTTAACTAGCTAAAACTTAATTAGCCTAAGCTCAGAGAGTTTTTTCCTATTATTTCTCCATTGCTTCTCCTTCATTTGTTCCTTTTTCTCTCAAAAATTCCAACCTTACATATTTAAGAATTTCATGTCCTGTATATCCTTGTATATCATGTTTTTCTCCAACTCTTTTCTCTAGGTTTTGGGATAATTTTCTGAATCCTTCTATTTTATAGATTTGATTTTCTGCAAGTACCTACTATTCACTGCCTTGATGATATTCTTTTCATTTGCATGCTTTTCATCTAAAAGCAATCTTGCCTGATCCACATTGCTTTGTTTTCATTTATGGACTGTTCTCTCAAAACTCTGGGAAAATTCAAAATATAATTCTTCTAACGTTTTATTTAGTTCCATAGAACAAGTTTATTTCATTGATAGAAATCTACCCTTATTTCTAGGACTCATCTCTTTCTTTTAGACTACTGAGTTATTTCAAATGTCTGGTAAGTTCTATTCTCACATCCAGAGTGGTTGTTACTATTTTCTGTTAGTTGGGGTGGGTATTAGTACAAATAGTTTATTTCTGACAGAAAAACCAGACTCTTACTTTTTTGTAGTTTTATTTTGATAAAGTTGGTTGTAAGTAAATTTAAAGGGGACTTGTAAGGACAGTGCTGAGCCCAGGAGTTTCTCATTATGATTATTATGGTGACGTAAAGTTAGCGTGAGGACTTCCCCCTTCCCAAATTGCCATCATGCCTGTGATGAGCCTGTTACAGCACTCTCCTCTCTTCTACCAGTGAGTACCCTATGTATCATTTAGTGGTCTTGCCCTGGAATAGTTCTCAGATAATCACACTGTCCCTTTCTCCTACTGTCACACAGATCCAGGGGCTAATATTCACTTTATCGTGGGGCATTGGATTAGAGGAAGATCTGCTCAGGGACACGATCCATTTTCCTCTCAACTCTTCCATTGGGATTTATTGTGGGAAAATAATCATATGGCCCTTGACCCTGTCTTGTCTATATCCAGCACCTTTCCGAATGTTCCCAGTTTCTTTCCCATTGATGGGATCATTCTATTTTTCAACAATGGTTCAAACTTTTTATCTTTTTTTTTTTTTTGAGATGGAGTCTCACTATGTCACCCTTGGTAGAGTACTGTAGTGTCACAGCTCACAGCAACCTCCAACTCTTGGGCTTAAGCAATTCTCTTGCATCAGCCTCCCAAGTAGCCAGGACTACAGGTGTCTGCCACGATGCCCAGCTATTTTCATTGTTGTTGTTGTCATTGTTGTTCAGCTGGCCCAGGCTGGGTTCGAACCCACCAGCCCTGGTGCATGTGGCCAGCACCCCAACCACTGAGCTACAGGTACTGAGTCCAAACTTCTTTTCTTTATACTTATGTCATTATTTTAATTAATACGAATGTTCAGTGGGACATTGCTTTTTCATAGTGAAAATTTGAAACCTAACAAAAGATTAAATAAATTATTTGTATTCATTAAATATGACCTCATTCAATTAATGTAAATCTCCACTTCTTTTTTTTTTTTTTGAGACAGAGCCTCAAGCTGTCCCCCTGGGTAGAGTGCCGTGGCATTACAGCTCACAGCAACCTCCAATTCCTAGGCTCAAGTGAGTCTCTTGCCTCCGCTTCCCAAGTAGCTGGGACCACAGGTGCCCACCACAACGCCCGGCTATTTTTTGATTGCAGCCGTCATTGCTGTTTGGCGGGTCTGGGCTGGGGATTTAAACCCCCCACCTTAGGTGTATGTGGCTGGCGCCTTAGCCCGTTGAGCTATAGGCGCCGAGCCTAAATCTCCACTTCTAAGTGAAAAAACCATGTGATAACATTTATTGGATAGCATGCTCATCATTTAAAAATTAAGTTCTATATAAACAGAGAAAGACAGATCTTAAGGTCAGGTGAAGTCATTCTGGCACTTAAGATTTGGAGAAAATTTGTTGATCTCCCATTCCATGTCCCGTGGGAGTCCAGTATCTCCCTGGTATTTCTGTGAAATACTTGACAACTTATGTTCTCATGCTTATTTCTGCTTCTGGATCTGTTACGCTTCATCTCCCTGGCCCAAACTTGGCCCCTATTCCTTTCATTTCCCCCAAACCATTTCTTTATCCATGCAACAAACACCATCAAAGACACGCAGTTTATTGTTATTAAGGAGAAGGTTCTCACTCTCAAGGAGCTTACGTTTTCCCTCAAGGCATTTGTAGGTGTATTTACTGATGATTTGGGTCAATCTTGGGTAAATGCTTATTTATTTGACATCCTTGTTCTTATTTGACATGCTTACTTATTTGCCATCCTTGTTCTTTAAATTTCTCTGGCTATTCTGTCAAAGGGAATTCCTTTACAGCTACTTGTCCTTGAACTTGCCATCTTCCTACCTGGCTGCTCAGCTTTTAGTTTTCTCTCTCTCTGGATACCTATTTGTTCATTCCTTATTTCTCTTTCTCCCCCTGCCATCCCTCCACTTCCTCTCTCACCCTCTCCTCTCTCTCTTTCTTTCTTCTTATATGCACTACATATTTTCAAACTATGTTGTAAAGCTATTTTTTTTTTTGAGACAGAGCCTCAAGCTGTCCCCCTGGAGTAGAGTGCTGTAACATCAAAGCTCACAGCAACCTCCAACTTCTGGGCTCAAGTGAATCTTCTGCCTCAGCCTCCCAAGTAGCTGGGACCACAGGTGCCCACCACAATGCTTGGCTATTTTTTGGTTGCAGCCATCACTGTTGCTTGGCAGGCCTGGGCTGGATTCTAACCTGCCACCTTAGGTGTATGTGGCTGGTGCCTTAGCCATTTGAGCCACAGGCACTGAGCCTAAAGCTATGTTTTAAATTGGAGATATACTATATATTTTAAAACTAACTTCAATTATATAGACACAATTTTAAATACACATGCAATTTGGATATGTACCTATTTACCTATAGAAAAGGTAGACTAAAACACTTAAATGGCTTGGCGCCTGTGGCTCAAGTGGCTAAGGCACCAGCCACATACATCTAAGGTGGTGGTGGGTTCAAATCCAGCCCAGGACCACCAAACAGCAATGATGACAGCTGCAACCAAAAAATAGCCGGGCGTTGTGGCAGGCACCTGTGGTTCCAGCTACTTGGGAGGCTGAGGGAGGAGCCTTGCTTGAGCCCAGGAGTTGGAGGATGCTGTGAGCTGTGATGTCATGGCACTGAACCCAGGGGGACAGCTTGAGGCTCTGTCTCCAAAAAAATAAATAAATAAATAAATAAAACACTTAAATGGTTTAATTTGGAGAAAAAAATAGGGATTTACTTGAAGTCTTTCTGTATGGTCATAAATTTTTATTATTGGGTTCATGTATTACTAATATTTTTAAGATTTAAAAGAAACATGTACACAAAACATAAAGCTTCCCCAGAGCCTTGGAATGTATTTTCCAATGGAAATCATCTTTTAGCCAGGCATAGTAGCTAGCACATTATCACAGCTTCTCTAGTGGCTAAGGTGGGAGAAACACTTGAGGCCAAAGAGTTCAAGACATGGGCAACAGCGCAAGACCCAGTCTCTACAAAAAAATTTGAAAATTAACCCAGTGTGGTAACACACACATACACACACACCTACCTGTACTTCCAGCCACTAGGAAGCCGAAGCAGGAGAAATGCTTGAGCCCAGGATTTTGAGGCTTTAGTGAGCTATGATTGTGTCACTGATTTCTATCCTGGGTGACAGAGTAAGACCCTATCTTAAACAAATAAATAAAAAACAACCAAAAAAAAAAAGGTGATTTTGAGAAAAATTGGTGTTAACTGTGTTACGTAGTTGTGCCTTACTACAACTTGATTCATTATGGTATAGTAAAAAGAAAGCCTGCTACTACTTAGTTTCATGTGGGCTTATCATTATACCTAATATGTATTTTGTCATCTGCAAAATGTGGGACTTAACACTATGTTTTGATATATATTTTCTAGGCTCAGTGATTTGTGATTCCCTTGAAAATTAATTAAAACAGCTAGAATAAAAAAATGAAGATGAGAACACTAGTTGGAGAATTCTTCCCAAATCAATTATTTTATTAGATCATAACAGTGTAGGTTAAGTTACTGCATTTATGGGGTACGATGTGCTGATTCTATATACAATTTGGAATGTTTACATCAAACTGGTTAACATAGCCTTCACTTCACTCATTTAATTGTTGTGTCTAGACATTTATACTCTACACTTAATATATTTGACATGTACCCTTACAATATGCACCATAGGTGAGGTCCCACCGATTACCCTCCCTCCACCTGCCCTCCCCCTCTCCCCTCCCCTCCCCCTCCTCTTCTCGCCTTCTTTCTGGGCTATAATTGTGTTTTATCTTTCATATGAAGGTATGGGTGATTATATATTGGTTTCATAATATTAAGTCATATATATTGAGAAGTATCTAAATTTGTTTTTTCTCTCTATGGCCTAATAATTTATATATCTAATTCATGTCTTAATTCCATTTTAAACTAGGAAAGGCTTACTAGTGTTCATGATTCAGAAGTTGGAAGTTTATCTGAAGAAGATCCTAGATATTGTAGGAGCATTCAGAGCTCTGAGTATGGAGAAGGAGGGTAGAAGTCAAATCTGTCAAGTGTAGAACATAAATGTCTTAACACAATAATCAAGTAAATGAGGCAAAAGCTATGTTGATTGGTTTGATGTAATCACATCAGATTGTATAAGAAAAAATCAACACATTGTACCCCACATATGCATAATATATTCATGAGCTATGTGTATTTGACTTAATAAAAAAGAAAGAAAATAAATTTGAAAAAAATAAAAAAAATGAAGATGGTTCATTTTTCCATGAATAGAAATGCAAAGATCCAGTTCTGTGAATGGAAAACAATGGCCCATTTCCCTGAGGAAAAAAATTGTTGAAAGACTACAACTGCTTTGACAGTCTGGCCTTCATTTGCCAAGTATTTTCTATATAGCTTCTGATTTTTTTGCTATGGCAAAAGTAATCTGATTTTATGGAATGGGTATGTAAGATATGTGATTTCCAACCAGCTGTGCTGGGCTGCATCTACTTTGCAGAGAGAAGGATGCTAAAATCTGGACAGAAGCCCTCAGTTGTAGATTATTCCCTCGTAGTGACTGACCCAAAGCTTCCTCAAGGAGATCTCAGGCACTTTGTAAAGTCACACTTTGTCCTTTAGATCAATTTGAAAATCACTACAGTTCTTAAATTCTTCAAACAATGTCCCTGGCAACTCGGAAGAATGCCACTTCTTTTTTTTTTGAGACAGAATCTCACTTTATTGTCCTCGGTAGAGTGCTGTGGCATTACACAGCTCACAGCAACCTCCAACTCCTGGGCTTAGGCGATTCTCTTGCCTCAGCCTCCCGAGTAGCTGAGACCACAGGCACCACAATGCCTGGCTATTTTTTTTTTCCAGTATTGTAGTTTTATTTTAGGCTGTGACAACCCAATGGATAGTTTTTTAAATTTTTATTTATTTTTTTATTAAATAATATTATTTTTATTAAATAATGACCATGTACATTAATACGGTCATGGGGTACAGTGTACTGTTTTTATATACAATTTGAAAAATTTTCATCAAACTGGTGAACATAGTCTTTATGTCATTTTCTTACTGTGTTAAGACATTTATATTCTACATTTAGAAAGATTCACATGTACCCTTATAAGATGGTTCATCTTAGAGATCTGATATTTTTAAAAAATACAATTGACACACTATGAGAAGGGCTAAATTATGTAAATTCATAAAAATTATATAAAACTCAATCAATACCAGGAAACACAGAAAAAGAAAGAAAACAAAGAGTAAAAACAGAAAGCAGATACAGATACATCTTAATTCAACTATATCAATAATCATTTTAAATGTGAAGAGTTGAAAAACACCAATTAAAAGGCAGAAATTATCATGGGGGATTAAAAAAACAAGATCCAACTATATATTATATATAAGAAATGCACTCTAAATAGAGAGGCTTAGAATGGTTAAAAGGATAATAAAAGATATAGCATGCTAGCACCAAACAAAAGCTGGAAGACCAGAGGCATGTGATCACCAAAATAATAGCTTATCACTCTTTTTTCATGGACTCTGACACTGAACTCATTGGCAACAAGGCACTGTTCCTATCAGAAGTCAGTTCAAGGGACATGGTCCTAGAAAGACATAATATAGAGATGACGTGAGTGAAGTTTTCTATTACTTAGTGACAGTGTCCTCTTCAACATCTATGCTCAGCATTAAATAAATACCCATTAAAAAATATCTAACATCTATAATGTAAGATTCCTTAGAAACCTTACGAAACTAAAAGAGCAAATGAAAGGAAATAAAAAAGATAACAGAAATCAATAATCCTGAAAACAGGAAAATAATGCAGAAAAATAAAATCAAAACCAACAACTATTTGTTTGAAAAGATAAATAAAATTGATAAACCTCCAACCAGGCTAAATAAGAAAAACAGAAACACAAACTACCAACATCAGAAATGAAAGAAAGAGCTGGCCTGATGGCTCATGCCTATAATCCCAGCACTCTGAAAGGCTGAAATGGATGGATTGCCTGAGCTCAGGAGTTTGAGACCAGCCTGAGCAAAGCAAGACCCTGTCTCTAAAAATAGTCAGGCACTGTGGCAGGTGCCTACAGTCCTAGCTATTCAGGAGGCTGAGGCAAAAGGATTGCTTAAACCCAGGAGTTTGAAGTTGCTGTGAGCTATGACACCAAGGCACTCTACCCAGGGTGACAGAGTAAGATTCTGTCTCAAGAAGAAAAAAAAAAAAATTAAAAAGTTAATAAACGAAAAGGAACCATACCAACAACTCTATGCTTACAAATCTGGCAAATCAGATGAAATTGACCAGATCCTTGAAAGATACAAAGTGCCAAAATTCACACCAGGAAACACAGTTAACTTGAATAGCACCTATGTTTTTTTTAAGAAAATAAATCAATAGTAATTAAACATGCCAAAAGGCTGGGTGCAGTGTCTCACACCTATAATCCCAGCACTGGCTAGATTGCTCGAATTCATGAGTTCAAGACCAGCCTAAGCTAAAGTGAGACCCCTGTCTCTACAAAAAATAGAAAAACTAAGGAAAAGGCTCACTTGAGCCCAAAAGTTTGAGGTTGCTGTGAGCTATGATGTCATAGCACGCTACTAAGAGCAAGAAGGTAAGATTCTATCTCAAAAAAAAAAAAAAAAACTTGCCCAAAAAAAAGCACTATACGAAGATGACTTTCTACCAAACATGTAAGGAAAAAAATAATATCAATGATATCTTCCAGAAAACAGAAGCAGAGAGAATACTTTTCAACTCATTCTGTGAGGCCAGCATTCTCATATCAAACCACATTACCAAAAAACTATCCAGAGGTGTCCAAGATGTGGGCCATGGGCCACATGCAAAATATTTGAGGGCTGTTTGCTCATCTGTGGTATAAGGTATCACAAAAAGTACATGTGGACATTTTCTTTTCCTAATCAGCTGTCGTTAGTGTTGTGTAAATCTCTAATGACATAGGCAGAAAAGTCTTTAATAAAAAATTAGAAAACCATACCCAAAAATGTATAAGAAGAATCACACTAAGTATGCGAGACCAGTTCACCATTCAAAACCTAATCAGGCTTGGTGCCTGTAGTTCAGCACCTAGGGTGCCAGCCACACACACCAGAGCTGGTGGGTTTAAACCCAGCCGGGGCCTCCCAAACAACAATGACAGCTACAACATAAAAAAAGAAAAACAATAGCCAGGCATTATGGTGGGCACCTGTAGTCCCAGCTACTTGGGAGGCTGAGGCAAGAGAATCGCTTAAGCCCAAGAGTTTAAGGTTGGGTTGCTGTGAGCTGTGACGCCACAGTACTCCACCAAGGGCAACATAAGGAGACTCCGTCTCAAAAAAAATAAACATGTAATCCATGTAATCAAACATAAAACATAATAACAAGCTAAAGAGAAATCATCATGTCAGTTGATACAGAAAATGCATCTGATAAACTCCAACATCCATTCATGATACAAAAAAAAAAACTCTCAGTGAACTAGCAATTAAGAGTAACTTCCTCGGCTCGGCGCCTATAGCTCAACCAGCTAAGGCGCCAGCCACGTACACCTAAGGTGGCGGGTTCGAATCCCCAGCCCAGACCCGCCAAACAACAATGACGGCTGCAACCAAAAAATAGCCGGGTGGGCGTTGTGGCGGGTGCCTGTGGTCCCAGCTACTTGGGAGGCAGAGGCAAGAGACTCACTTGAGCCCAGGAGTTGGAGGTTGCTGTGAGCTGTAATGCCACGGCACTCTACCCAGGGGGACAGCTTGAGGCTCTGTCTCAAAA
>CAUYTI010051763.1:0-25587 GCA_963575145.1 Galago senegalensis
TAAATGTCTTAACACAATAACTAAGAAAATGCCATGAAGGCTATGTTAACCAGTTTGGTGAAAATATTTCAAATTGTATATAAAACCAGCACACTGTACCCCATGACTGCATTAATGTACACAGCTATGATTTAATTAAAACAAAACAAAAAAAAACCTCAGGCAATTTAAGCACCATGCTAGATGGGAGATTGTGCTGTGATGTTTATTTACAATATAACAAATGAAAGTTTTATCTGAGAGTCTTAGCTTGAGGCCTAATCATCTTATTTTTTCCTCATATTAAATTTAGTGTAAAGCAGTATAGACTTGAGAAGGCATTTTGTCTGCATCTCAATACCGTCACTTAATAGCCAAGTAGACATTTTTGATCTGAGTTTACTTACTTTTCATTAAAACGATGATTGTAATATTTGTCATCTTGTAAGGAACATAAAGTCAAATGTTTTACACAATGTGTAGTACATGGTAGGTACTCATCAAATGTATTTTCTTCTTTTCCTTCTTCCTTTATAAATAATATTTTCTAAAAATAATACCTTTTCATTTTTTTATTGAGTGGCCTCTTATATCTGCTTACAGTAGTACTCTGTGTAGAGAACTGACTATAAAATAAAATCATTTTACTAAGAAAGAAGATTATAAATTATATGCAAACACAAATCCTGCAGGGATGTGCATGTGTCTGTAATTGTCATTATGAGGCTGCTCTTCAACTCCTAAGACGGTTTACTTACACTTAGTGACAGATTTCTGTGATAGTAGAACTTCTTAGGATTAATGGCATAGCTCTACAAAGGTGCTATCAGAATTCCTTGTAATTCTGTATTGGATACACACACAAACAAGTAATCATCATGGATGCAGCCATGAATGAGAGATGAAGAGAGATACCGGACTCCAGCGAGGACATGCTGATCTTCTACTATTCAAACATGAAATTTTAATTAGGCAACTTTCTTCCTGGGGATGTTATTTCTTGTAAAGTATAAAAAGCATCATTCTCAAGTTATGAGGACTCTATAAAATTCCTTGAAAATCACCTAGTGAATAATCAGCTAGCAATCCTCTTGAGTCATTAGTATATCTAGAGGAACCTTTGGGATTTGGGTCTGACAAAGCTGTTGCTCAAAGAAAAGAAAATATCTGTCTGAGCAGTATATGTATGAATAAATGTGTGTGTGTGTGTGTGTGTGTTTACACACATACGCTTCTCATTTCTGTTCCTTTTGTTCTTTATTTTCAGAATGGTTTGACACAAAGTTTATTTTTCTTTAACATCACAGTGAAGGTGGGTTGAGAGGTGGTGAGTGGTATACCACATAGTTACTTAAGAATCCAGGTACTTGCTGGCCCCATATGCTGGAGGTGGCATGTTCAAACCCAGCCCCAGGCAAAAAAAAAAAAAAAACAGAATCCAGGTACTTTCTATCTATAAGAACTCTTGTGCCCTAAGGCTTCGGAGCCACCTTCTGCATCCATTGCATGGGAAGGGGACATCTAACACAAGAAAAGAATGAGAATAGAGGACATCAAAGGAGGCTTTAGGGGTCAGGATAGAAATTGGCACACAGCACTCCCAGTCACATTCTGGTGGAGCCTTAAAAGCAATAGGTTTTGAGAGCTAAAAGCATTGCCTCTGCAAATGTTCCCAGGGGTGCTAAAATCATATATATGATTTTATCTATATGATGTTCATTTCAGCAACAAAAGACTCAGTTCCTTGCAAAAGGAGATTTTGGGTGTTACAAAGTGAGTGAGTAAAAATGGGAAGGAACTAAGGCCCTTCACCAATATAGCTGAAATTACAAGACGGATACTCTACCAATTTTATTTCTTATTCTGTAATTATCACATTGTATATGTTCTTATTAAAAACAAACAAAAAAAAAGTTCTACTTTGTGCATGGTAATGACAGTCTTTCATATTTTATGCTGCATTTATTTATGAAACAAGGGTGGAGCTTATTGCAGAGATATTTTGTGGGGTCAGCCAGGGAGAATACTTTGTTATTATTGTTGCTGGTGGTACTACCAGTACTGCTGTAGTTGGTGGTGATGGTAGTGTGTGCGTGTGTGGAGAGAGAGAAAGAATGGATTCCGTACCTCAAATTTACAAACTAGTTTTCTAAAAACATCCAAGACCTCAATCTTTTTTTCTGTCCTTTACTCTCCAAATCCCCCAATTCATCCTTTACTTGTTAGTGATGTATCAACGCCTATAAAGGCTGAGAATTTAGAGAAGGATTTCATGGAGGGCCAAAAAAAATTACATTAAACAAATAGGTGTAAAGAAGCAAAGTAGAATTAGAAAGAATATCTTTATCAAAGTTTCTCTTTTGAGTTGTGTCCAAAATAAAGGAAAGCCCACTGCATAGGTTGACTTTATAGTAATACAGACTCCCTTTTCCAGGCCTTTCTAAAGGTGAAGATTTTACTATTTTTCTTTGTAACCTTGTATTGAAAACATACATAATAACAAACTGTATTGTATTATTATATGGTTACTATGGTCCAGGCATTGTTATAATTGATTACTTCTCTCACTCACTTCTATACCCAGCAGTGATGCACAGGGCTGTGCCACTGTTATAATTAACACATGTAAGAGTCACGGGTCACACCATGGACCCTTACATGTCTGTGCCCATCACATCTCGGGTTGTCTTACTTGCCCACTCTATTCCTAGAATATATTATCTTTGTCTTGTAAGCAAGAAAACAGAATCTTGGAAACTCAAAGCTGCTTATCATTTTCTCCAACATACATGAACATGGGTCAATTTACATTAAGTAGCAAAGGGTTTAAGTCAATAGTACTTTCGGAACAAATTAAAAATAAATCCCATAGTGAAAGCAACATATTATGTTTTCTGTCGGTGTGTATCTGAGATTCAATCGTTACCTCAGAATCAGTGGAATGGTTCATATATTGCAATGAAATGTATAGAAACCAGAGATTCCTAGCCAGTGTTCAGGGTGAGTTCTATTAAAGTATCATTTTCTGTTTACCTAAACCAATTTTAAAGCTTATAAAATAAATCTGGCAGGAATCTGGCTCTTATCATTTCCTTTTCCTCAGCCTGCCTCCCAGCCCATTTTATTTGGGCCTGAAAATAGCCAGATCCTATTTGGACTTCTGTAGCCCAGCTGTTGGGGCCCAAAATAAACCACCATAAGTTTTCTAGACCCCAAGATCAACCCATTAATATTGAGAACCTTAGCACTAGTGAAAACTACAGTCCAGATTGTATTTTTTTCTTAGTAACTTCAGCCCATTTTTTGACCAATTAAATAGTTTTAATATGGCGTCTAAAGACAATTGCCATCTAAGAAACACTGATGCTCTCATTTGTTCTTCCAATGGCAAAGAAGTTTGGGCATTGATCAAAAGTGAAAATTAGAGTTTGCAGTTGTTCATTATAATTCTTACTGTCCCCTCCATGGCCCGTGACTGGCCTCACTCTCATCAGTGGTTCTCCTCATTCTTTTTCCCATAATCCCTGTTACTACTCTAACAAATTACTACCAACTCAGTGATCTAAAACAATACAAATACATTTTTCACATTACTGGAGGTCAGAAGTCCAAACTATGTTTCACTGGGTGAAAGTGGAGACCTCAGAGAGCTGATTCCTGGGGAGGCTCTGAGAATCCACGCCCTTGCCATTTTAGCATCTAGTCACTGCCTGTATTGACTTGTGCTTCCTCCTTCCAGATTCAAAGTGCGTTGCCACAGTGTTTCCGTCATCACATGGATGGCCTTCCCCTTTCTGCTCCCTCGAGCTCCCTCTTGTAAGAACCCCTGTGATATCTTTGGGCCTACTTAGACAAACGAGGATAATCTCCCTATGTCAAGATCCTTAAGGTAATCATGCCTGCAAAATCCCTTTTGCCACATAATGTACAGTTATAGATTTGGGGAATTAGGAAGTAGACATCTCGAAAGTCATTTTTCAGACTATTGCAGCCCCCAAGAGTTACTACTAAGTATGCAGACCTGGCTTCTAGGAGGAAACTATTGGTTTTCCTGAATTTAGATCAAATTAACTGGGACAAATTGACAGGGGTACGGTGGTTGCTTCTGCAGACTGATAGTTCTTTTCTTAACATGACCTGTATTATTTCAGCTGCCAGTGAAAGGGTCTGCTTCTCAGTTAGTTCTTGGTTGTTTGCTTGCTGTCTGTTCCTTCATTAACAATTCATATCCGAGGGGGTGGCCTGGGGAACATGTGGAGGCCTAGGTAGAGCAGTGTTACCGGGGAGACAGTTTATGGGTCTGGTGCTACTTTCCTTCCCTTCCACACCACACACAAATTTTAACCTATCTTTTTCCTTTCATGGAACTACATATTAAATACACTCCTTGAAACATACCAGACTCTGGCGTAGGACAAAAGGAAGAAACACTCTTATTCTGGCGGACGCGGAAATAGTTTTTCAGGTGATTGTTGTATATATTCACTTCTTCCTTGACACCCACAGGCCTTGAGAGCCCTGGAATACAGTACATCCAAAAATTCTACTCACTGAACACTTAATGGGGCCACTTAGGGATGACCTTGCACTTAAAACCATTTTAGAATCTCCTTGGAAGCAATGGCTATTGAAACTGCGAAATATGGAATACACCGCTCAATGGTGACTCTCCAGATGTATATGAGGAGTGAGAATTGACAAGAAACACCATTTTTATCTTCTCTTCTACATGGAAAAGTTACCCCCACAATGCTATTCTCCTTACTCTCCCAGAAAAACTAAGTCATTATTCATCAACACCTTTTCCGGACATAATGGGAAATCAACTCAGCACCAACATTTGAAAACAGGTCTTTTTTTGCCTTACACACATTACTTCTCTGAGTGCACACATTAATCAAAGCCAATGTACTGTAAATACAATCACACTCTCTGACTGTGGGAGTCCCTCCTTTTTCTGTTGGAAGTGGCCTCAGCATTAATCATGGACTCGATCTCTTCCAGAGCCTGGGCATTTTTTCCAGCTTCCCCTTAAGCCACTGTGATTTGCTGGCTGTCCCTGCTCCTTTCAAATCAGACCAAATTTTAAAAGTTCAAAAAATAGTCATTTTCAATTTAGAAAAATTATATAACTGGCCATTTGTATTTAACATTTGGCCTCTCAAAGCCCACCAATTCACTTATTCTGGTCACGGTGTAGTTATCCTACAGTCCCAACACAAACACACAGCAGTGAAAGGGCCACCAACTTAGTGAAGGCTTAATCACAACTAACAGACTGGAGACGGGGTGCTTCAAGGGCTCCTCTTGCTGCTGGTCTCAGGCCCTGTTGTTTTTGAGACGATGAGAACTTACCAAAGCATCTTTGACTTGTTTTCCTTCTCATTGTCTAGTCGGGTATAACTGCAGTTTATTGAATTTTAGGGTGCTATAAATCCTAACAGTTTTTATTGTCCGGTTCAGATTCAATGTGGTATGAAACACATTATTTATGCCGCTAGTTTTCATGGTTATGTACCATTTTTTTGCTGTTCTCCATTGATTTGCATGCTTTATTGAGTTATTACATTGTTTGGCGACCCAAAGTCAATTTTCAAATTTTGTGATTTGAAATAATCACCTCTAGTTCAGGCACACACACATTATTTTTTAAACAAATTCTCTTCATCAGACTATCAGTTATTTATCTACTGCAAGGCGAGGCAGCGTACTTAATGCTTCCTCAATTATAAGTTGAAGCAAAATCATTGTAGAACAGTAGTTAGCTGGCGTCATCCTTAATGACGTGATCCTCCATGTCAAACTGCTTGTGCCCTGATCCTAAAACCTTCTTGCTTTGGGATAAAGTAGACTCACACCATATCTATGTGTTTAGACCTTCTTTGATATCGGCTGGCTCAGTCTGGAGGGGCTTATGCTGGTATCAGACTGACGTATACTGAAAGGAATATGAGCTAGGCTTAGCTTTCCCTTCCTCTTTCCCTACTTCTTTTCCTTTTTTCCTTTATGTTCCATTATTAACTTTCTTGTTGGAAGGTTGTGATGTTGTCCCAGCTGTGTGTCTCAGGTCATGGTGTCAGTGTATCTTGGGCCACAGATTTCTGCAGCCCTTTTTTACAAGGGGCACTATTCCTTCCAAGGTCAACCAGTTCTCTTTCTGAAAACAGGCCTCGATGTTTTCCCAAAAATCTTTTGAAAGCTTCAATGCTTGAGTTTCACGTTTGAGTTTGAGTTTTATGCTTCTTCAGTTGTAGACATCCCAGTGACAATGAGCATGTGAAGGAAGGGAACACCTACGCATTCTGCGTGGGAGTGCAAACTAGTCCTGACCGCTTGGAAAGAAGAATGGAGGATCCTCAAAGAACTAAAAGTAGACCCTCCGTTGGATCCTGCAACCCCATTACTGGGTGGGATCTACCCAGAAGAAATAAATCATTTTATCATAACTTTTGCACTCAGATGTTTATAGCACCTCAATTCACAATTGCAAAGATGAAGTAAAGACCCAAGCATCCATTGACTTTGAATGGATTAATAAACTGCTGTATGTGGATACCACGGAGTACTATTCAGACATAAAAAGATGGAGATTTTATATTAATTTGGAAGGGTTTAGGCAACAGTCTCCTAAATGTCTCAAGAATGGAAAATCAAGCATCCCATGTGTTCAATACTAAGTTGAAATCAGTAGATTAACAACTACAGGCCCAAGTGAGAGAAAAACACAATTAAATTCAAGGAGGGAAGGGGTGTTGGCAAGTTCCCACATAACAGGTATAATATAGGCATATACGGCACACTTCCTAGATGAAGAATTCAGCTATAACTCAGACTTTACTGTACAAATGCAAATGATGCAGCCTAATCATATGTATCCTCCTAGTGACCCCAAATTAGAAAGAAAAAAGAAGGTTGCCTTTCTCTCCTGCCTACAGCTAAATTTCTTTTTGGAAAACATCCTTGGAAGCATGAGATACTGGGTCTCCAAATAAGTAGGGTTACTTAGAAGGAAAAGAACAGAAAATGAGAAAACCACGTCACGAGACAGAAAGATTACTCTGAATAAAATGTCAATGTCCTTGCAGCTTTCAGGAGAAAGTTCAAAAAATTCACGCTGGTGTTGAACAACTCCCCGCAACCCCATGGAAAAAAAAGTAACATTTTCCCTGGAGGCTAAAATTTTTGCGATTGTGACTATTCCACGAGATCAGTTCCAAGAAAGCTGGTATGTTAATGCCAGGAGCTGGCATCCCAACGGCGTTCCTCATCACATTGAGCTCTTGGTGCTTTAAACAGCAAAACATTCACTGTTTTAGCCAAATGGGTTGCTCTGGGGCTTCTGTTTAGCCTCCTTTGTCCAGCAGTGAAATAAGACATGCTTTACCTTCGTCTTGTATATATGAATATTTATTTGTTAGTTGAATATGTGCTATTATGCTAATAAACTGTCTATATTATAAAACATATATAGAAATATACATTTTAAAGGGATTAAGAAGAAACTATTTTAAATATCTTGCTAATGTCATTTAAAAAATCTCATGACATAATATTCCCTTAGGAGAAATTTAAGACGAAATTAGAAGTTGCAAATCCATAATTCAAGTGATGTCCTTGTTAACTAATTTTACCGGCCCTGTAGGGTTTTATTAGATCACTGTTGATTCCATTTTTTAAAGTGACTGGCCGTCGTCTCCCCTCAGCAATAAGAGAATTTTCAACTCTCACATCTTCTCTTTCTTTGGGTGTCTCTTATCTTAAATCAAATCCATGGTTTATTTCACCAAAAAGTTTAAAACAATGGGCCTCATTGAAGGAGGATTTGCTTAGTTAAAACTAGATAGAATAATTCATAAATCCAGATACACATTAATTATGACAATGTTGAGAGCTAATGAACAGGTGACAATACATTAAACAACCTTTCCAGACTCTCATCTGTGATATACAGCAGATAATCACTTCAGTCATACATAAACCCTGGTAAGGGTTCAATACCTAATCAACTTTCTAATATTTTCATACCACTTCCAAAAAGAATCTGAAAACCTCATTTTGGAGATTAATATTTAAAGGTATCACTCAGATGTTATTCTTTCCAGATAGTCTTTACTGTTGCCGCAAACAGGAAATAAACCTTGGATTCCTCTGAATATATTCCCACCACATCACCTGTGCCTTTCTCTCCTCTTTTTACCTTAGAGTTAAATAGAGACATGTTTTGAGCAAGACTGTAGCTGCTTGGGACCATCGTCCATGGCTGATTCACCTTTGGTTTTCCCAGAGCATAGAAAGGCAGAGACCAGCCGTAAATTGACATCTGACAGTTCTTCAAACCATGCATTTCAAGAGCTAACTTAACCAATTCTCTTACCAGAGTTGCAAATAAGCTTCATGGTTTTGACTTTTATTTTGCATTCTTGACTCTATGAATATTACCAATAAAAAGATGATTACAAGGCATGATGCCAAAGGAAAGATAGAAAAAAGCAAAGGTATTCTTTTCAGAAGGTTCAAAACAAAAGTCTAATTCACAACCGGTAATCATCTTTGAATAACTAAAATTAGACAATGAATGATTATTCCAAAACATCTTTCTTATAAAATTTTTAATATGCATATACCTTGAACATGTTTATCATAACATAATTATCTACAATATACCCTCCTCCTCCCTTTCTAAATTAGTTCCAGATAGAAACTATGAATAACCATAAGGGCATATTTTTATTGCTTCTGATTTCAGACGCTGAGTGTTAGAGACGGAAGCGTTATATAAGTAAACCAACAACTGAAAAGCAATTTATTCCTGTGAGCACTGAGGCTATAGTGAAGACAACAGGAATTATTTTTAGGCGCTTTTTAGACCAGCAAAGAACTAAAGGTGAAAAGATACTCAAATCAAAACCCAGAAAACACTGTTACAAAAAGTAATAATAAAATCAAGGGACAAAGGAGACTCTTATTTTGTAACATAAGCATTAATTAGAAATGCGGCAAATACTTGACACAGTGAGAATTGTAGGTTCTGTTCTGTCTTCTGAGGGCACTAAGCATGGGTACCCTTTATTGCAACCAGTTTTCCACATACTCAGATGGTTCCCAGGGATCAACAAAGTGACGTTAATGATTTAATTTTCTTCTCAAAGGTTATATTCGGTTTATCATGCCGCACACATGGTAACTAACTGTGGGAAAGTGCACCACACCAGGCTTGGTGGGACTGCAGAGGTTTCCGCTGTGCTGAAGGGGACAAAGACTGCCTTCCTTAGTAGATCTTAAGCTTCATACATGCAAAAAGAGAAGTAGTTGATTCAGTCATCTGTCACGGACGTCAGGTCACGCATATTGCTGATTACACTGAGGATTCTTGAGGTCACCACTACCACAAGTGGCCTCCTGCTGGAGTTAGCTCCTAAAAGCCAGATTTTGTATCAACCACCCGAGAAAAGATGTACAGTAAGCATAAGCCTATGTTTTTTGTGCAGTTTTACTTTAACAATGAATGGAGAGGCATGGGTCTCTGGTGTTTGTATTCCTTGATTTCCATGGGATGACACTTCATCCTCACTGATTTTGTGTTGATTGTAAGCACACTTCCACCTCATCCCTACCTTTGCCAGTGTATCGCTTTAAAATGAATGCAGCCCCCTACTTAGAGACCCAGCCTACTGTGCTCACCACGGAGCTGTCCTCAGATTTCCACCACATGCAATTATCTTATCTCTTGCTGGTTCTGCTTCCCTTTCCCTGCCTCCCTCTTGACCACATGCTCTTCCACCCTGATTTTTCATCCTGTATATTTTATCTTCTCTTTCTCTTCCTTTTCTTTCTCTTCTTGTTTCTTTCTCTCTGTTCTTTGCCTCCTTTCTCCTTCTTCTACTTTTTTTTTTCTTCTGTTTTCACACTAGTTAACATTAGGGATACTTCTTAGTCTTACTTATAGAATAAACAGACTGCTGACCCTTGTTTTCACAGAAGTTCAGTGTTATCTATAACAATAAGTTTGGGGTTAAATTGCATGGCATTTACAAACTAAAAAAGCACTTTCCCACATGGGAAATTTAATTTCAGATATACACGGCAAGCTTGGAATATAGGGATGGCAGAGATTATTAGCCCTGATAACAAAAGAAAAACAAAGTTTATGCAAGCTAGCGGCTCAGTCAAGTTCCCACAGTCAGAAATCGCAGAACAAGGATCAGTGAAACGTGGGGCTTCTGCATCTTGTTCTATACTTAATAGCAGTTCAAATTGCCAGTTTCCTTTATTCTCTAAGAGACAAAAATAAACAAACCCACACAGCCTGCCTTCGCCCTTCTTTAAACATAGAAGAGTCTGGTTTACTAAAACTCTTTAGGGGTTGCTATTTCACTTCTGTGAAATGTTTTAAGTAATCCGTCTATTTAACAAATCATTGTTGATTTGTTATTTTGCAGTACTTTGCTAGGCAATACAATGGCTGGAAATGAGAATAGAGTATGACCCCAGCTCTGTGTCTGGATGAGAATGTCACCCCATGGAAAGATAACTGCCTTGGACAATGACTGCCTTCCTTATTAGAACTTAAGCTTCCTAAATGCAAAAATAGAAAAATAGTTCAGTTATCTGTTTATTCATGTGTTCCTTTAATTTAGTTACTGTCCATTTTTATTATTAAGTGAGGAATTTCCCTAGGCATTTGCATCCATGAAGCTTGGAATCTAATAAACAAGAGAGTAAAGTGGAAAAAAAATGAGTACATAAATAGATAGTAATAAGATAGTTTCAGGTGGTCATTGTTAAGATGCAAATTGCATCATAAGATAAAATACTTAGCTGGGGAAGGGGAGAATATTAGCTGAGAGAAAAATAATGTCTATATCAAGTTTGGCACTGATGGGAGAAGGAATACAAGAATAATAATTGAATATAAATAACAAAAAGGCTGTTACATTTTAAAATTTTGTTGAAGGCGTGAAAATGTAATCCACAGAGAGTTTCCACAGGAAACAATTTCTTTCTTCAATGAATGCTATAAATCATATATAATGATATTAAAGAATAAAACTAAGTAAAAGGAGACAAGTGAAAGAAAAATGAATAATCAGAGTGGACATGAGTCATGATATGTTTTAATCACAAATGCCTTTGAAATACACAATTATAGAAACTGATAGCTTAATGGAAACACGATAACCAATTAGTTTGGGCTTTCTTAACTGTGGAAATAATCTATGCAAACTCTATGACTAATAGCTGTCCAGTTTCTCATTGCATGTCTCCACATTACAGAACAAGACTCCCCGGGATAGGTTAATATTTGTTGGATTGACAGTTTTGTTCGCTATTCCCTTATACTAGAAACAAATTGCTGAATTCCTCCCATTGGTCCTAGGTCTACCCCCTGGAATAACATAGAATGTGTTTGCACTAACAGTGAAGAGTTAGATTCCCATCCCAGGCAGGTTTGTTAGGACATCTTTGTATTTTCTGACAAATTCAACTCAAGAAGAAAAAGAACATTTAAAAAAATACAACAAACAAGCAAAGAAAGGGAAAAGGAAATCTTCTTTACTTGAAAATGGCAACTAATAAGCTTGCTTTATTAGACATAAACAAGGGAAGAAGAGAAGAAATATGCGGAAAAAACATCTGATGTCACATCAAGATTTGGGCAGCTGTAGAGAAGCACATGGGGAGAGTGCTCTTAGCAAAATTCACCTCCACTGCAAAGAGCAGAGGACACAAAATGTTGGAGAACAAACAGAGACCTCCTCAGATAATTACCACAATAGGAGGCTCTAACAGAGGGAGAGATGCTAAACTTACTTTTGAACAAGTTTCAACGATGAACTAAAGCGTCAGAACTGACCGTGCAAAACATGGAAGTCTGGTGGCTTTATAGGAAAGGTTGAGGGAATAAGAGAAAAGAGTTGAGACCCTCACTTCTGTGTTTCAGCTCTTAGTTAGAACTATATTTATAGTAAAAAGAAATGTGATCTATAACACAGAACTAGAAGTTTTGGCATTTCACCATGGATATAAATAAGTTAATGAAGAGGAATAGTAATCTATTTCAAGGTTATAATCAATTTTGAAACATTTATTTTGGTTAATTCGTATTACCTGGAAGAATATACAGTCTATGTGTGCATATGTATACACATACACACGTGTGTGTGTGTATACAGAGGATGCCAACACAATGGATCACACTTTAAGAAAGGAAAAACCTGTATTAAAATTATAATACTCAAGTCATATTTGACTTCTGCAATTACGAAAGGTGCTCATACACGATTTATATTACTCTTTTGTTATCTATATATTATTATGATTTTAATATGCTTAATATAATTCAGTCTATCTGACTCTCTCCTCTATGACAACATTTAATCTTCCTATAGACAAGTTTGAGGCTCTTTTCAACATCATACACCACCCATAACATTTTCTCCTCAGTTGTTTATTTTGGTCATTCTTCCTAGATATTTCTACTCCTCATTTAACAACTGGTTCTACCTCTGCCAAAATTAATGCTGTCAACACCAAGGATTCAATTTTGGTGACACCGTAGGAGTAGAAGTAAAGACATCTCAGCTACAGTCACTACCTACTGTCCACCTATCACTTATCAGCTTTAAAGGTGTAATGTTCTCTTGTCCAACTCATGGAATTATTTCCAGAATGAACAGATTATTAGTACACATGAATGTATTTTCTGGATTTCAAATTCCTACAGAGATATATTAGTGCTAGTGCTATCTGTGTATTATTGGGCATTACTTGAGACAAATACTTCAGTAATCTGAAGTAGTTAACTATGAGATACCTCATTAAATAAATATTGGGTAGCTGCCATGCACTTGCCTAAATGTGCATAGGAAATTTCCATATTAGAAGTTGTATTGAAAACATACGCATATTTATACAATGAAGTCGCCCCTTTGGCTTAAGGGCTCAACTACAGAAAAATACCATTTTGGTTACACACACACTCACACACACACATGCATGCTTGGTTCTTCCACATAAAGAATGTTTGTTTACATATATTCTTTGTCTATTTAATTTTCATGGAATATACTCCCAGTAGAAAATGAACATATTAGACTAGAGAGTTTAGTATATATCAATCATTATATTGAGTGAACCAGCAGTCAACAAATATACATTTTGTCAAAAACTATAAATCCACCTAAGTTACATGTATATGTTAAAAGTACGCTTACTAAATCTAAACTATCACAAAGTTTAAAACAGCATTTCCTAAATTATATAACTTGAGTATATTTTACATATACACCTATATACACATACCAGACACCAGTATTTTGCTATGTACTTTCAACTGATAATTTCAAATGTTTGTACAATAGGTTATGATTACTGAAAAAACTTTCTAGTTATTAAAAATACAACAATCATCTATTAAGAAAAATTATTTCAGCAATTCAATCTTATTGAGGCAAATAGGATAGAGCTCAGAAAGTTTAATTCAGGTGCCACAATGTAGAGAAATATCCCCAATTTTTTTAATCTGGGCTTGGTGTGAGCTGTGTTTCTAGAACATCTGTTTTGCTACCATGACAGGTGTTTATTAATATGGATGTCTAATCAAATCTCTTGGTTGCTAATGGCTTGGCAATTCATCATCTAAATATTGTCAAAATACCGATTATATGTTGAAAACTGTGGATAACTGATTCAAAGCTATTTTCTTTTATCAGATTAAAAAATTAAAACCTGCCCAGTGTAATTTTTTTAAGAATCTCAATATTTTCTTCTGTAATTTCCAGGATATTTCAGCAGTGAGAACTTGCAAAGGAATAAAAGCACTTTCAATAAATGCTTTTAATAATTGGATATGTGTTTTTGGTTCAGTTTCACTACTTACCAATACTATTTCACATAATGAACATGTTCTCTGTGCTATCTACTGTGATAACTGTTGGAGGGCCTAACACAGCCACACACAAATTCTTTTCCCCTTCCCCCAACCCTCCTCTTGAGACAAAGACACGAAGGATGTGAATAGCCCACTCCCTGAGAAATTCCACCCAAAGACCCTAACCTGACAGGCAATCTGTGGAATGTGCCCACCCCTCAGAGTTTCACATAAAATGGTCTCTAACTGTCCACCCCCAGGCCCTGCAGATGCCATCTTGGCACTGCCCAGGCAGGGGTCACCCTTCCCTTTCATCACTGGGTGACAGTGCTTATACCTTTCAATAACTGCTAGACACATGTAGCTATTGAGCACCTGAACTAGATTTTGTACAACTAAGAAACTAAATTTTAAATTGCAATTAATTAATTTATACTTAAGTTTAAAGAGCCACATTTGGCTAGGGGCCGTTGCATGGGACAGTGCAGGTCTAGATCATGCGACATGGGGTTTTGATTTAATAAAATTTAATGGAGTTCAAAATTATGCTAAGTGACTTGTAGGGATAGAGAACTTTGTGCTAGAGTTCTTTGATTTTATTGAGGAAAATGAAAATATCAAAACCTAATATATTAGTTATTTTTAAAAACACTGTTGGCTGTGATATAAAAATGAAATCACAATAGCAGTGGACACAGTTGACTAGAGTGTGAAGACAATCAGAATCTTTTCTGAATGATCTAGAAGATGAGTATCAAAGCTAGTTCCTAGCCAAGTTCAAGATACAACCTATTTTTGCGAATAAAACTTTATTGGGACACAGACACATTAATTCATGTATCTATTGTCAGTAACTGCTTTTGTACTACCACTGCATAGTTGAGTAATAGTGACTGAGACCATATAGGTTCCTAAGCCTAAAATATACACTGTTTCTTCATGGAAAAACTTTGCAACCCCTGACCCAGATAAATGCTCATATGATAAATATCAGGATATAGTCCCTCTTACAAAGGGGTGTTTATTCACCATACTTAATACATAGTATAGATTGTGTTTTATATGTTATATACAAATACATGACACAGTATATATGTATATATCTTAATATATATAGTATTTTAACAAGTGACTCTCAAATATATATGAAATTAGGTATTCGGTAAATGACATTCTATTTGCTTTCCTCTAAATCATGGAAATTTGATGCACAGTCTTTTTATAGCATCTGCTTTCTATTCATGTGAAAGATGCAAGCTAAAATGTCTCCATCTAGAACTTGTGATGAGAGAATGTCAGAGCTAAAGTGGAACAGGAAAGCACATTCCAAACTTACTGTAAAGACAACAGCCTAAGAAGCTGGGAGACGCCTGAGGACGCAGAGATAATAACCAGTTAATCAATGTTTATTTATTGAGACACTTCTGTTGATGCAAACACCCAGTGAGGCCTAAATGTTATGCAGAACTCAGAAACAGTCCTTTAGGATGGGGGGGGGGAGCCTGTGGAATGGCCCGGTGGTTGCCCTCTGTCTAACATAAGCCCCCACCTCAGGCCAGCAAGGAAGAGAGATAGTTTGTATTAGATTCCCTTCATGGCTTTTTTTTCTTTATTGATTCATAAACGCATAGATCATGTACACATTAATGCATTCATGGGGTACAATGTGCTGATTTCGTATAGAATTAGGAGCGTTTACATCACGCTGGTTAATATACACCTCATCTCATTTACTTAATTATTGTGATGCCCTCGGCTGCTATTAAGAGACACCGAGGAGGATGGGATGTGCAAGGGAACACTAAGGATCTGTCACTTCATGACAGAAACATTTGGTGACTCTCGCCAGTGATCAGTCTATCCCAGGGGATAGTCCCCTCAGACCCAGTGAAGCGCTTGGATTCTAGGCTCTATTTTATTCACAGTAATTTTGAGTTGTTACAAAGACTGTCTCCAAGATAGAAATAACTCCGTCTGGATTACTATCCAAAAAGCAAGGCAAACGCTATTGAGATTCTGTTAAGGAGTTATACTGATTGGCAAGAAAAAATAATTAAATTAAAATTTACTTTCTGACCTTGGTATAACTGGTTTTTCTTTTTCTTTCTTCTTTTTTTTTTGGACAACTGATATACCATAAAAAGAGATGATTTTATTTTTCACCATTATATTTGATTATTATCAATTTTAAGGTAAAATATAACAGTGTTATTTTCATAGGAGACATTCATTAAAATCATCATATACATTTCTGGGATGTATTAAAGAAAGAAATTATAAGTCAAATTAAGGTATAATGGCAGAGACACATATTCCAAATTAAGCATTAGCAGACCCTTTAACATTTACAGAAATAATTTCATTTATCAGATGCTTAAAGAAACATTAATATCTTAACCTAGGAAATTTTTCTCTTTATTCTTTTAATTTTTGGTATAGAACTTGCCTTATTGCACAATGAAATTTACTATACAATCTGAACAGATGCCTGAGATTATGTTATCTTTTTTTTGAGCAATGTGTATAAATTTGATTAGATTGTGGAATGCAGAGGTACTCAAAAACAGAACTAACTCGTCATGACAATTACATTACATCCTGCAACCAAGAACCTTTTAGAATGTGTCTCTTGTACTTTTCTGAGTCATTGTTCTTATTCCAGTGTGGTGCCTTATTAGGCCTATGAAATCAGCCAGATGGGGACAAAGGAGACACGAAAGCCTTGCCTTGGTGTTTTATTATTCAAAGTTAGCTCTGACCATACCACCTGATGGAGAGGTTCCAATAAAAGCCCTAGATAGCCAAAGGGAGTGCTATTAGTAGAAAGACTTAAAACGTCTAATTTCTGTTGGAACAGAAGACTAAAGTTCTCCCTAGATTCTTTATTTATATCACCAACTGAAATATTATTGAAGAAATTTTATTTGAACTGCAACAAAAGGTAAAACAAAGTCACTGCAGGTAGTGCTATAGCTGTAGAAGTTTGGTTAACCTACAAAACGACAATGAATGGGTGAATTAGGACGGATGGCTTCCAGGAGCTCGAGCTCTTTAAATTCTTATTTGTGAATAGGCACATAACCAGGAATCGTGGTAGAGCACGTGAAATATCCCTGAATCCTGGTACCAAACAGAACAATGGTTAACTCACAATATACCCATGCTGTGTTTTCATACTCCCCCCTTCGTTGCTTTGAATTGATATTACCAGGATGAAGGATATGGTAGCGCACCAGCCTGTGCTTAGAAGATACTTTCTTTTGGATCTTAACTTTCTGACCACAAGAAAGGATGATTGGTTCTATAACAATTGTCTCAGCTTCTTCCAGAAACAAGTGCGACAGGGTCCATACAAATTACAAAAGACACACATATCTATCGCCATGCAGCCCAATTGCCTCTCTAGCTTCATATTATGAAATAAATCCAATACGTACACACAACAGGGGCACACACAATCTTTTATTGTGAACAAAGAATAACTATAGAAGTGTTCAGTATATAAAATAGCCAGCTGTAAACCAGCAGAACCTTTTATTCGCTGCTTCCTATTCCTTTTTATTCAATAAAGCATCACAGTGCTACATAATTAACTTATTTTTGAAGAGTGCACATAAGCCATCACACATACGCAAACATACATATGCATATTATCTGGGCAAACAGTGTGAAAGCCTTATACGTTTTTTCCTTCATGTATTTTCAGCATTATTTTGAAAGAAAGCAATCAGTGACCCCCAGATGAACATTCAGATTGCTTTATGAACACAATTATGACATCTATTTTATCAAAGTCATTCTTAATGAGCACTCATAACTAATGCAGACCAATTATATTGCAGTACTATTTACATATCACATAATCAACACCTATGTTTTGTCTGAATGGTCTTATTAAATCTAAGGCCCTGAAGTGCAATGGCCTTCAGGGAAGTGTCAACCATTTCTCAAACCATCCATCCTAGAAGGGAGATGGAATTTTTACAAACAGGAATTATCTTTCCTCCCTGTGACATGGGAGGGCTGGGCAAGACAATCATGCAGGACCTTTCCGCTCTTAAAACTCAGAGCTTTAAGCATTTTTCTCTGTCAATAAACAAGGCCTAAGCTTAAATAGACTGCACCTTTGGGTTAAAAGAACAAAATAGATGATGAGTGATAGATAATCAATCATATTTGTGTTTATGGTGGAAATACTTATTGTCCCTATGAGTTCTAAAGCAAACATGCTTTCCCTTCAGCTACCAGAAACCAGTTAGGAAACAGTTACACAGACAATCGACCATATGGCATTAATAAATGTATAACCGAGACAGACATGAAGCATTTTACATTTTAACCAAACTGCTAAACTAACTCATGAAAATGTCATATATTACCTACTTAGCTGAGAGTTTTATTGCAGCCACATTGTGTCATAAGTAACAATTACCATAGGACCAACCATTCCATTTCATAATTACTTCTCAAACAAATAAAGGAAGATGGGTGGTTTTTCACCCACATTCAGTTACAGCCACATACTATTCTACGTGTAGAAATATTTAAGTATCTAGAATTTTAAAAAATTGAACCAGCTCTATCAGTACAATAACATATATAGAGAAGATGAAAGGGGAAACAAGTCAATTGAGTTAAGTATAGCGAATATTTAGGTAGATCAATAGTTTTCAGACTGTCTCCCACTTGCCTCAGTGTGAAAGGAGGTAGAATGGAAAAGGGGAATCAGACCCAAAAGAATGTCAAATTGGGGGACCTGAGGTCTTCCATTTCAGCATTTGTTAGTTCATACTCATTTATATGTATTTGTGTAACAGAGTTATACCTAATATTTGAGACATTTTAAAAAATTCTATTACTGAAACACTTTTTTTTTTTTTTTTTGCATTTTTTGGCCAGGGCTGAGTTTGAACCCGCCACCTCCGGTATATGGGGCCAGCGCCCTATTCCTTTGAGCCACAGGCACCACCCTGCTGAAACATTTTAATATATTAAATGATCTAAAGAAACATGGGACTACAGAAAAAAGATTAGAAGAAAATATTTAAAAGGTGGTAACTGATAAAGGAAAAAATAAGACATTAATAGAAAAAACATGAAAAATACATGCAGTAAAAAATTGCTTGGTATAATCTGATGTTCTCATACCTCCCATGTCCTTAAAATAGAATTGAGGTGAGATAGGAACATTAATTCTTTTTTTATATGTTTGCCTAGAAATAGAAATATTTAACATAATCATTTCATTAGTTCTTTAGTGTTTCCTCTATTTTATCTTTTCCGTACTGTAATTAACACACTATTATAGTCACTATAGCAATGAGACCAACTTATTTCCCTCATAGGAATTACAGTGAAAATCAATTGAGTTCTCCAATTCCACCTGATTTTCAAGCACATAAAAATTAATAAAAGACAAGACATTTATTTCAAAACTTGTTCCTCCCTTCATCATAAGATATTAGCAGTAAAATACCAAATGTGATTTTGTATATTTCAATTGTGCCAATAAAAATGGTAAATTACATTCCCTTTTATTGAATCTGTAGCTTACAAATATTTTCTCTCATTTGGTAGATTGTTAACTGTGTTGATTATTTCCATTGATGTGCAAAACAAAAGCTTTTAATTTAATTAAGTTCCAGTTATTTGTAAGTTATTGCTAGATTTTCCTTTGGGGTCTCAGTCATAAATTCTTTGCCTACGCTGATGTCTAGAAGAATTTTTCTTGTGTTTTCTTCTAGAATGCTTATAGTTTCATGTCCCACAGTAAGTCTTTCCTCCATCTTGAATTCATTTTTGTATATAGTGAGTGATAGGGGTCCTGTTTCATTCTTCTGCATGTGGCTGTCCAGTTTTCCCAGCACCATTTATTGAATAAGGCTTCCTTTTCCCAGTGAATGCTGTCTGCTTTGTCAGAGATCAGTTGGTTTTAGGTAGATGGTTTTATTTCTGATTTCTCTAGTTTGTCCCATTGGTCTATATCTCTACTTTTAATCAATACCACACTGTTTTGAAGATATAGCTTTGTAGTATTATTTGAAGTCAGGTTATGTTATACCTATGGATTTCTTCTTTTTGCTTAAGATTGCTTTGGTTATTGGGTTTTCAAACAAATCATCAAGAAAAACAACCTTATTAAAAAGTGAACAAAAGGGGACTGCACCTGTGGCTCAAAGGGGTAGGGCGCCAGCCCCATAGGAGCCAGAGGTGGTGGGTTCAAACCCAACCCCAGGCAAAAATTGCAAAAAAAAAAAAAAAAAAAAGAGTGAGCAAAAGGGCAGAGCCTGTGGCTCAAAAGAATAGGGCACTGTGGCTCAAAAGAATAGGGCACTGGCCCCATATACCGGAAGTAGCAGGTTCAAACCTAGCCCCAGCCAAAAAAACTGAAAAAAGAAAAAAAATGAGCAAAAGACATGAACCAAAGTTTTTCAGAAGAAAATAGACAACAGCCAACAAATATGTGGAAAAAAAAATGTTTGCCAGTCACTCAGAGAAATGCAAATTAACAACCATTATGAGATATCACCTTACTTGTGTAGAATGACAATCATTAAAAAGTAAATAACAATAGATGCTGGTGCCATGCAGACAGAATGAAATCCTTGTACACTGTTGGTGGGACTGCAAATTAGCATAACCTCTGTGGAAAACAGTATGGAGATGCCTCAAAGAAATAAATGCAGATATACCATTGGATCCAGCAATCACACTCCTGAGCATCCACCCATGGAAAAAGAAGTCATTTTATCAAAAAGACACCGGCACTTGAATAATTTAACAATTGCAAAGGTGTGCGATCAACCTAAGTGTCCATTAGTTCATAAGCAGATAAAGAAAATGTGGTGTGTGAATATAGAGAGAAGGTGCCAAAAATATATGGACATTTTATGAAAAGGAAAAGAACTGCATCAAAACTGGAAGAGCCAATATCCACCAATAACGCTCGTCTTCTTGGATATTGTAATTTGTATCTCTTGCAATTGCCTAAGTTGTAGAAGTCAGTCATGGCTTGATGATGACTATTTTAATACAGTTTTTACCTTGCTTACATTGTGCATATATTTGGGGGGATTGTGTATGTGTCTGTGCGTGTGTGTCAAGTACTACTCAGTAATGGAGTGAAATAATGTCTTTTACAGCAACTTGGATGCAACTGGATATCATTATCCTAAGTGAAGTATCTCAGGTAGGAAAACAACACGTATTCTCCGTAAGAATTAGGAGTTAGATGATGAGCATAAAGAGAGGTACAGAACATTGGAAAGGAATATGGGGGAAGGGGAAGAGGGAGTGGGAACAAAACTTTACCTATCGGTATAATAAACACTATTCTGGTGATAGGCACACTAAAATACCCGACGTAAGCATCATATAAGGTTTCCATGCAACCAAAACATTCGCACCCCCTTCCTTAATAATTTGAAATATTAAAAAACAACAAATGACACTAAAACAAACAACTAAGTTTCACTATCGTCTTAAAGCTCCTAAGACCCATTTTCATTTGGGAGAAAAGCCTCAACTGCTTGCACCCATGTCAGGAGGCTGAAGGCAAAGTGCAGAAGGATGGACTCGGACTGGAGGAACTTGGAGGGTGGACGAAATGGAGCGGAGGGAGGGGCTGGCACACCTTAGTTACTGAGTCAGCCACTCTGGGAAAGGGCCTCTGGTTTGACCAGAACAGAGAATACAGGAGAGTTGAATG
This sequence comes from Galago senegalensis, assembly GCA_963575145.1. Classification (NCBI taxonomy): domain Eukaryota; kingdom Metazoa; phylum Chordata; class Mammalia; order Primates; family Galagidae; genus Galago; species Galago senegalensis. The sequence goes on from CAUYTI010051763.1 coordinate 21,558, forward strand.
AGAAATAGAAGAGCAGGGAAGAACCAGGCCTGAAAACCTGGAATGCTGACATGGTTAGGACACCCATATTCTTCACTATATTCAGGGCACTCTTCAACCATACCGAATACATGGACAGAGGAAAGAAACAGGGGAAAATAGTCAAATACTGTGGCCAGTAAACACTCAGATGCTCAGAGAGCCCTGGCTAGCATCAAAGATGATTTTACATTTGATTGGGTCTTTCACGTACTCTCGGGAGTGTGACTCCTAAGCCTAAACATTTGATGGTGATCTGAATTTTACTCATAATCCTGCTTGACCCTTTGCCTGATCACCAACAGCTCCTAAGTATCTTTACTCTCTGCCCACTTATAGGAACTTCTTCACTTTCTTGCATTTTTAATGGGGTGATATCTATTTGTTACAGGCCTTACTAGAGGGTAGAAAGTCCAGTCTATACATTTTTTTGCACACCCCAACCCCAAACATAAGAATTATGGCTACAAAAATAGTGTTAATAGTTAGACTGACTACCTGAAACCTACTACATCAAGAATATGAGTGGCTTGCTTTATCCACTCTCTTTTTAAATGATGGAAATTCAGTGTTACTTAAGAACAATGTGGATTTTTTTTTCTTAAAGAGGATTGTCAAATGAAAGGAAACTGTAACAACTATCTATAGGCAATTTGTGTTTGACACTATTCTTTGTAATTTAAAATGTGAATCATTGTTCTAAGTACTTATAATAGTATTTTGCAAAGAATTTACATTAAAACCAACTTGAAGTATTTGTAAATAGCAACAGGTTGAATATAAGCAGTGAACTTTGGCAGAATTCTGATTCATTCATATTTGCATTATTTATAAGATGCTAATTGGACTCTGCTCTAAAGGAGCCTCTAACTATGGTCCTCTCCAAGAGTTTAATTTATGAAACCAAACAACAAATATTCATAGAGTTCTCAAATCCTGAAGGTTCCATATGTGACAAGCCACAAGTATCAGTGTGTAAAACTGAGAGAGAAAAATAAAATTTAACTAAAAATATTTTTTAGCTCGATTGAATGAATACTTCAAGTAACACATCTTTGTTTTTTCTCAAAATCATCAGGGAGGGAATTCTACACATGGGATTGTTGCTATGTGTTCTGTTAGATGGTGTCTTTCATAAAGGAGCTAATTTTTGACTTTGAATTTCCCTGGACTAGTTGGTGACACAGTCAAACTTCACCTTTTGGATTCTCCTCACTTTCTTATCAATTCCCAAGTAATTAGCAAACGGGAAAATCTTTGGTAGCTCTAAAAAGTCATATTTCAAGAATGAATAATGTATACAGTTACCTTCAACCTATGTGCCATGTACAGGTTGAGGTGGACTTTGGTTTTGCTGTGATGAAAGACAGACAGCTCTCTACATGAGTCCCTTCAAATTCTTCGACATTAATACTTAGCAGGAAAACCCCTCTTGTTTCCATGACCTGAGATGCATTAAAGATTACAAGCCAACAGTAACTTTAGAGAGGAACAGAGAAGCAGGACTGTGCTTGTCTCATATACACTTGCTTCCCCAGTGGCGTGACACCCAGAGAGCTGCACAAGTCCTACACATACACACACAACAAAGGCAACTGAGCTTTCTTAGCAAGACACACAGAGTGTTTACCACGTGGGATCCACATACCCAGACACACCCTTCTATACCCAGACTCTGCTCAACACACACAGTTCTAACCGTATGCACTCCTTGGCTCCTTTATCCTTAATTTGTAGTCCCATCTTCCTTATGTGATAGTTAGCTTTTTCTGTTGCTTTAAGCTATAATATCCACCCTTGCTTCTCCATCTAGTGAATTCCATTTCATTCTTTGGCATCTGTTATTTAATTTCTACCTTTTCTCTCAAACATGTATGGACTTCTCAAAATAATCATGACTCCCTCATTGTTCCCCCTGTGTCACATTAATCCATAGTCAGGTGTTTTTCAAAAACAATTTTCTTTTAATGACATGTTTGTTTCTTTGTTAGAATTTAAATGCCTCATGGGCTGTGTCAGTTTCTAAACCGTCATTGGTACTTAGGACAAAGCTTTGTTAGGCACTTGGTACCCAATCATGTTTTTGGAAATCCTTTCACTAATCACTTATTTTCCATATTTGCTTAAAACACTAACTCAATAAAACAATGTTGAAATAAAGAGTTTCCAGGAGCTTGTGGAATTACCATGTTTACTTACAATGTCACAGAGGATTCACTCACAGCTCTGCATGGAAAACATTTTGGGAACATGTAAAAAGCTTTTATACTTGGCATTCGTTTGCCAGCATTCATATCTCCCAAGTTTAAAAGGGCAAAGCAAGAGACAGTATTGGGAGCTGGATGTTGACTCATCTGTACCTCAGCAAATGTTGACTTACTACCTGGCCTCTCCATTTCCAGTCATGAAAAAGATGGAAGTCACCTATATTGCTCTCTTACTAGAGAAATACAGATACTCGGTAAATTAACTAAAATATGCCTGTCCATGTTATAACAAATTCTATTTTAAAAGGACCAGCACAGAAGTGTTCAGCGATGAGATGTTGCTGAAATGAAGAGCTCTGAAGATGGACTAGAAGAACTTTTAGGCCTTTGAAACCTTTGAAATACACCCCTTGATGGGACCATTTACAGCAAAGCTGAATTGTTAGCATACCGCTTCCTTCTTTAACAAACGTTTAGAAAAAAAGTCACAAGGTTTTATATAATCAGAAAAACCTCCAGAGCATGTATGAAACTTATTCCATGACATTTTAACTCATACGGAGTTTACAGTCACTGTTCCAAACCATTTGATCCAGGTCAGACTGCTTCAGGTTAGCAAAATGTCGCTCAGCATGAACCCAAAGGATGCCCCTCCTCTCATCCACGGAGAAACTAAGATTATGCAAGTTAAAAAAATAATTAAAATTATTTAAAACCACGGATATAGACTTCTCAGACTGCTAAGTAGTTTGAAAATGCCATCATTTGCTATCTGAGCCCTTTAACAAAATTACTACCTTCCTCTATAAAAATGAATACCTATGTGTAGTTCAGAAAATCTACATAGTGCCTTATACTGTCATGGCAAATTAAAGTAAACAGTAACTAAACTCTGTTTCTCAGGTAACACATTAGGTCAACACTGAGTTGTTTGATAATGTACACAATGAGATTGTGTACATTAATCTCACAATAACTGAGATTAAGAAGTGAACACATGGGCATGATGGCTCACACCTGTAATCCTGGAACTCTGGGAGGCGGAGGAGGATGGATTGTCTGACTGCACGAGTTCGAGACCATCCTGAGCCAGAGCGAGACCATATCTTTAAAAATGGTGGAACACTATGGCTGGTGCCTGGAGTCCCAGCTACTTGGGACGCTGAAGCAAGGTAATCATTTGAGCCTAAGCGTTTGAGGTTGCTGTAAGCTATGATGTCATGACATTCTACCATGTATGACAAAGTGAGACTCTGTCTCCAAAAATGACTAACTAAATAAATAAAATAAGAAATGGAGCAAAGGCATTTAGAGATGAGTGGCATATTTGAGGAACTAATTATAGATTCAAATAATGAAACTAATTCCTGACTAGCCTGCGCTAGATTAAGAGAAGTTTCATGAGTAAATAAAAGTACTTTAAGACAAAAGACTTCAAAATCAGTGCTAGAGATGCAAAAGCTGAGATCGTCAGCAGTAACATTCCTGACATTATCAGCATTATCTTCTGTTTTCAAATTCCAAATCTAGTATTTAAAGCAGATCTGTATCTGCTTGAACACTGTGGTTAATAGTGAGTAAGATCCTGATACTGCTTCTGCAAGAATGCCTCTTAGTTTAAAATAAAAATGCTGCCGCTAATTTAAACCTTTTATATGAAAGCTATAACCAAATAGCCTAAGAACATGTAGAGGGGGGAGGGAGAAGGGAGGGGGGAATGGGAGGAGGGAGGGGGTTTGGAGGGATCACTTTTGAGATTTGTCTTATAGGGGTACAGGTGAATCTTTCTAAGAGTAGAATGTGAA
>CAUYTI010051765.1:0-23662 GCA_963575145.1 Galago senegalensis
CCTCCAACTCCTGGGCTCAAGCGAGTCTCCTGCCTCCGCCTCCCAAGTAGCTGGGACTACAGGCGCCTGCCACAACGCCTGGCCATTTTTTGGTTGCAGCCATCATTGTTGTTTGGCGGGCCCGGGCTGGGGATTCAAACCTGCCACCTTAGGTGTATGTGGCTGGCGCATTAGCTGCTTGAGCCACAGGCGCCGAGCCTCTGCTCTCATTTATACAGGAAACAGGGGGCTGAAGTCACCCTGGGGGGGGCGGGGAATGAAGAGTGAAATCTCAGCCGACCACCTCTCTCATCAGACAGCCAGGGGAGCCTGTCTTCCTCCCACGTCCCCCAGGAGGAGAGATGATCTATTCTCTTTACATCCTGATTCATCTCACTTTCAAATCAGAACCCCACCAGACACCACCCTGGTAGGGAGAGTGAAGGAGAGACAAGGGGAGACAGAGCTGGAACTGTGGCATCCTCATTCATCTCCTGACAAGGGAACAATCCCACCATTTGCAATCAGATAAGGGATATTATCTCAGTAATAAAAGACAATTGAGAATCTAAATGAAAAATCTAAGGCTTTTCATGCTGATTTATTTTAGATTAGAAAAAGTTAAACCAGATGTAAACATGACGAGATGATGCATGAAGAGGGAATTGTAGAACGATGAGTCTCAGTTTTGAGTTATTACAGGTGTAGGGTTGCAGAAAATACACGGTTGATCTGTAAACTGATCTGACATTAATTATTGTTGCAGAAGAGTTCAGGAGATTGAACAAAAACATGGATTGCTGGCAAAGATCAATCATGCATCCAGATTAGCGTTAGAGTGTGGTCTGTACTGTACCTTGGAGAGTCTGCACTGACCAAGCAGCCAGCAGCCTGGAACCTGGGGCCTGCACCTGCTGTCTGCCCTCTGGTGGAACCTCCCAAGTCCCCGGAGAAGGCATTCGAGCAGTAGTGTCTATCATTATCTTAAAGAAAAGACACAGCACAACATCCGCCCCATTTCAGCTCCCTGGCCCACAATGAGATTGGATGTCTGTATTTTCTCCGCAAACCGCGAGCATGTCCAGAGAGGCAAAGTTAAGGGAGCAGAGATTTCTGTGTAGACCTGGAAATTTCCAGCTGTTTTCTCTTTTTTCTTCCTTCAGTCCCTGTTTTCCTTGATCAGTGCTTCACAGAGTTCAGGAGCAGCCTTGAACTTCCCTAGCCTTCCATTCCCATATACACACACATGCACACTCAGGTACATGCACTCCTGTAGCTCACATGGACACACACGTGTACACATAGACACTATATGGAGCAGGGAGGGTCCAAGCACTTAGTACATGGGGTCAAAAGTGGGAGAATTTGAATCAAGCTGAGGCTGAATCCTGGCCCTGGCATTTAGTCACACTAGGTGTGACCCAGGAAATTTGCCTAGTCACTTCATATCCTAATGTCCTTACCTATAAAATGCAGGAGAATGTCTATTTTATAGGGCTCCATGTAAGGACCAGATGGGGGCCATGTTGTGCCAAGCATTCCTCAGACGTCCAAAGTACTGGCTGACGGTCCTCCGTCAGGGGGAATGAGTCAACTCGGGACTGAGTTTATTTCCACAATAGGTTTTTGGATTTTAAAAAGATAATACTGCTCAAAATCTCCTGTAGGATCCAAGATGCACTCTATAATTTAGCTCTAATTAAAAAATGTCTGAATATCCACACTCAGTGGAATAAATTAATATCATAAATAGCCTTAGGTTAGTTCAGATAAAGTTTTGATATCAGATTAGTTTGCTACCAGCCCAGGAGAAAAACAGTTGGGATTACAGAGGTTGATGCACTTTGGAATTGCAGGTGGGAGATTACGGATCCATAGTGAGTACTCGGATATCTTGAAGGGGGGTCAGGAAACAATAAAAACAGCAGCATATTTGCTCATCGGAGCCAAATTGTTACTGTGGGACTTGGGAGAATCAAGTAAGGGGATATGCAAGTTGTTTTGCAAAGTACTTTGTCTCACACAGATGGAGGGGTCTGCTGTTGCTGTATCTGTGATGCCCACTCAAAGCTGGAGCCCCACTTCTGGCTGACAGAATCCATAGGTCAACTTGATATTGATATTTCTATTGTCCTAGTAGACAGCAGGCTTGCCCACACAATCGTCCCCTGTGAGGTGGCAGGTGGCATGGTGGAGCAGGAGGATGGCTGGCCAGGCTCAGGGTGGCTGCTGAGTGTGATGGGATTACTGGTTTTTTGTTCTTGGGCACTGAGGTTTCTTACCCTCTCTGGGGAGTAGTTTAAATATTTAAAAGAAAAAAAAAAAAGAAAAGAAAAATCTGCGTGTCCTGGCTGCCTCCCAGGGACTTTGAGAAATCAAAACTGAGGTCATTGTACCAAGGCGCCTTGCTCAGTGCAGCACCCCCACTCCTGTGGGGCATCCTGTTCTTTTTATGCTGCTTGGTCCTGGCCACAGTTGTCTGTTTCCCGGGAGTGATCCTCATTGCCTGGGGTCCAAGCTGGGGTCCTTGACTCACTTAATAGGTATATGTGACTTTGGAAGAGTTACCCAACCTCTCTGTGCCACAGCGCCCACATCTGTACTACAGAGATAACGACTGGAACGCCCCTTGCACTGACTTGCTGGAGGGTCCCGGAGGGCAGGTGCCCTGACACGGAGATAGCTCTGGTCATCCTCAGGTGAACCCAGACTTCAACTAGGCACACAAGCAGCGGGAACATGGATAAAAAATGGGGTCTTTTTTTTATGAGACATAGTCCCACTCCATCACCCTGGGTAGAATGCTATGGCATCGTAGTTCACAGCAACCTCGAACTCTTGGGCTTCAGCAACGCTCTTGCCTCAGCCTCCTGAGTAGCTAGGACTACAGGCATCTGCCACCATGCCTGGCTAGTTTTTCCTATTTTCAGTAGAGAACAGGTCTCACTCTTGCTGGAGCTCTCTCCAATTCCAGAGCTCAAGCAATCCACCTGCCTCGGCCTCCCAGAGTGCTAGGATTACAGGTGTGAGCCACACACCTGGCTAATAAATGGGGTATTAAATCTCCATTGTGTGCCTTTGGTGAATCACTGGCTTCCTTTCACTAAATAATACCCTAGGCTTCAGAGACTCAAGGCAGGCACTGCCTTGAAAGACCGAGTTAGGAGTCACTTAACGGTCACCCAGGAAATAGCTTGTGGGTGATTAAGATTTTCCTGTGAGTGGTAAATAGAATGGAAGCCAACTGGAATGCCACAGGCAGAGGCTGGTGTCAGCCCGTCATGCCCAACCTTGACCTGCAGCTCTCCTCTCCCTGCTTCCCGCCCCGCTCCTATTTCCTTCACTTTGCTCTTCCTCCTCCAACTCTTCCTCCCCCCCTTCATACTCCCTTCCCTCCATCTTTCTCCTCTCTTTTCTTCTGCAAACATGCAATATTTTTCTCATTAGCACCCACCACTGTGCTGGGCCCAGAGATATGCAGGTAGGTCCTGCCCCAGGGAGACAGCCTGGCAGGTGAGGAGGCTGAGGAGCTTCAGAAGGAGCCTCAGCGGGTGGACCCCACACTGTGGGGGCCCTGAGAAGGCTGCAGAGAAGAGGAGTCACTGGCTAGTGAGGATCAGTTTGGTGATTATCACTAGTACAAAAGAGAAAAAAAAATTACCCAGAATCCACGAACTTACAGGAATGCTATTTATTTTCTTTTGCTTTCTTTCATTCTTCATAAAATTTTTATGAAATGACATTTTTTTACTTTGCATGATGTTTCTTTTACTCTCTCAGTGGAAATCACAGTGATGTTCAGTGATGCTCCCTCTACACTCACAAACATTTCTTCGTAGTTTCATGGTTCATTCATTCATTCAGTCGTCAGCGTTTAGTTTTGAAGGTGAACTATGGACCTGGTGCTGTTCTAGGTGCATGATTACAGCAGGGAGCAAAGAACTAACCACGTGGGGCTCACATCCCAGTGGAAAGAAACGAAAAGCAAACCAAAAAATATGTGTCAGGGATCAGGTGTTGGTAGAAGGGTTGTTGGAAAACGTTGCCTCTTATGTAAGCAGCACACCAGCTCCTGATACCAGGTCCTGAGTGGGGGTTCTGGTCTCACCTGTGTGCAGGAATGACCAAACAATGTAATGTTGCTACCTCTCCTTGCACAAAATCACCAATGTTCCCTGTCATGGAGGAAGCTATATCCAAATTAGCACAGCACTCAAGGCCACCCACAACGAGCTGCAGGTCTCGGTCTGCAGCTGGGAGCCTGCAGCAGGTGGGAGCCTGCAGCAGCCGTCCTGTGCACTGTTCTAATGGAAACAGATACAGAAGGTTTCACCTGCACCCATGGACTCATCTACAAAACTCTTCCCTGATGCTGGATAGTTTAAAAACAGACTTTATGACATTATGAACCATATTGCAAAATCTTCATGAATATATAACCAAATACCCAATTTGATTGTAAAACCAAATAATTATCTACCAGACAATGTTTCTTGATAGTCTCTTGGTGAAATAGTGAATCTAAGTAGACACTTGAATAGAAGTAGAACTGTAGGCCTGGTTGCTTTCATCAGAGATTCTATGAGATTATGGTAACTGAATGTGCTCTTTGAACTTACAGAAAAACACTAAAAAATATATAGTATCATAAAAACTTGAATATGGCTTTTACAATATTTTGAATCAGTTAAGAAAAATCCAAGTGTTGTCAACTGGGGAAGGACATAATCAGATTTGCTTTGTGGAAACATCATGGGTGGTGAAGATGGGGGCAGAGGCTGCATTGGTCTTGGTAGGAGTTGGGAAGGTCTCCATCAAGGCTCTGAGGCAGGAGTCACTGAGGACATTCAGCCAGCAGGAGCTGCCAGTGTACACCCTCCCCTGGAGATGGTAGTGGGATGGCCAGCGGAGGGCACAGCAAGAACAATTTTAGCACCATGGGTGGGAGTGGCTCAGTGTAGATATGATAAACTGGGGAATGAGTGGGAGGGGAGGACGTGGAGGGATGGAACGTGCATCATTCCACCAAGGTTTGTGATAGGGAGATAGGTGGCTGTTGCCTGAGAGAGGGTGTGTTTTGTTTTTTTTTAAATAAGAGTGACATAAAAGTTTATTGAGTAAATAAATAAGAGGCCAAATGGAGGTGAAAAAGCAAATATTTTATTTTAAAAACGATTTATAACTATAATGAATGGCCAAGTATGGGATGTATCTCAAATATGAAGTGGCCATATTTGTCTTTTTTATGACAATGACTTTTTATTAATTTTATGATTTTATTTTTTAATTGACACATAATAATTGTGCATATTCACAGGTACATAGAGATGTTTTGATACACATAATGTACAGTGATCAAATAACATGATTAGAATATCTATCATCTCAAACATTTACCATGTGTGGGGACCCTTCCCTATCTTCCCTCTAGCTATTTGAAACTGTTATTATTGTCAACTGTGTTTACTTCACAGTAGGATAGAACACTAGAACTTACTCCTCCTCCCTAGCTGTAATTGTGCATCTTTTAACAAATCTCTCCCCACCTCTCCCTTCCCCCTGCCCTGCCCAGCCTCTAGCATCCTCTGTTGTACTTTCTACTTCTGTGAATCAGCATTTTTTAGCTTTCATATATGAGTGAGAACATGAGGTGTTTAACTTTCCGTTCCCGGCTGACTTCAGTGAACGTCCTCCAGTTTCATCCACATTGGCACAGAGGACAGGATTGATTTCATTCTTTTTGATGGCCAGGTAATACTCTGTGGTATATGCAAACCATGTTTTCTTTATCCATTCATCCATCATGGACGCCTAGGTTGGCCACTGTGGATAGCACTGCAATGAATGTGGGACGCACATGTCTCCTTGATGCCTGACTTCCCATCTTTTGGATAAATGCCCAGTAATAGGGGGCTGCTGGGTCATCTGGGAGTTCTATTTGTAGTTTTTTGAGGAGCTTCCATACTGTTCTCCCAGTGGCTATAAGACTTTACATTCCTACCGAGAGTGTATGATAATTCCCTTTTCTTCATATCCTCATCAGCAATTGTTAAATTTTATCCTTTTATAATAACAGACATCCTGACTGGGATGAGATGATACCTTACTATTTTGACCTGCTTTTCCCTGATGATCACTGATGTGTATTTTAAGATGAGAAAGAGACCGATGTGGTTAGAAATGTTGAGGAAGGTGTAGTTGAAGATTGAGAAGAGATCTCCAAGGGGATAGGACAGAGGGCACTAAACACAATTTACCCTGGATGAAGGCTCTTCATTCATTCATTCCTACATCTTTTTTTGTGAGACAGAGTCTCACTCTGTTGCCTTGGGTAGAGTGCCATGGTGTCATAGCTCATAACCACCTCAAACTCTTGGGCTTAAGCAATTCTCTTGCTTCAGCCTTCCATGTAGCTGGGATTACAGGATCCCACCACCATGCCTGGCTTTTTTCTTAGAGATGCGGTCTCACTCTGGCTCAGGCTGGTCTCAAATCTATAAGCTCACACACTCCACCCGCCTTGACCTCCCAGAGTGCTAGGATTACAGGAGTGAGCCACTGTGCTCAGCAATCCTTTTTTTTTTTTTTCAATGAATGCTTATTGAAAACCTACTATGTGTCTAGCCCTATATCAGGAACTAGAAATCTATTGGCAAGCAAGGCAAAAATAATGCTATTCTCACAGGGCTTATAGTTCTGGGGGAGGCAGACATCAGCTATAGATTTACACGCAGCTGTGTGTATTTATGAACTGAGGCAAGTGCTCAGAAGGAAAAGGAATGCTTTTCAAGAGCTTACAAACAAGAAACATGACCTAGTTTTTAAGGTAGTGTCAGGAGAGACATTCACATGGACAGTCAAGTGAGCTGAGACCCAGAGGAAGACCAGAGGAACATGTTATGCAATTGGGTAGCTTGTGCAGGGTGAGCATCTGCAGGTCCCAGGAGGGTGAGGGAGGCTCACACAGAGCACGTGGCCAGGGCAGAGGTACCCAGTGATGCCACAGAGATTAGCAGGTGCCTCTTCATACTTTATCCTCGGGGTAATGAAAAGTACTGCTCTTCTATGTGCAGGAGTTACAGTCAACAACCAGCAGAGTCTCAACCAGCAGAGCCAGTGCCAAGTCTTTCCAGGACATTGCAGTTGGGTGGAGACCTAGGGTCAGTTGATGAAAGATTAAGGTGACCTGATGTCCCGCTTTTGGTGGGACAGTCCCGATTTTTAACAATTTGTTATGCATCCCTCAGTGTTTTTAAAAAGTCCCGATTTTTGGAAAGAATGCACGACAAGCTAGGGAACGGCGGGAAAATGGGAAGGGAATATACGGTTCAGCTGCTGAAGAGGTTAATGTACTCCATTTGGGAATGAAGAGCTTAATGTAAACTCACAGGTGGACTGGTGCCCTACTCCTTTGAGCCACATGCACTGCCCTATACATAGTTTTTTTTAATGTATTATATTTGTAAATTGTACTTATGTTGAAATTAAAAGAATATATATTACAATACTATTTTTACATTCTATGAAAATTTTTGTTGCTCCACATAGACCAAATTTTTAATTAAGAACCCACCCCCTCTCACCCCCATCAATGGTGTCCTGCTTTACCAATGTTAAAATCTGTTCACCTTATTAAAGATGTTCTCAAGTCACTCCATCACTGGGAATTCTTAGATAAATAGTGCCCTGGGTCCACAGGATGTGTGTGGTGTGAGGCTTTGGAGAAGCCAGACATTTGCAGAGGGCTACAGGGCTAGTCAGCATGCCTGCCACTGTGAATTGCTAGGGTCCTAGAGAGGGACATTTTCCGTGGTCCACAGCAGCACCCCTTGGTGTATGCCACTCCACAGTCAGGTGGGCTGGGGCTCCTGACTGGCAAGTACACAGGGCATCAGGAGCTTGCTGAGTAAAAATTAGTTCTGTATTGTCGTATCCCAGGTTAATTAACTTGCTAGACTTTATAGAGTTACATTTAAAAATGTGCTTAACAATCTTTCTTAAAAGAGTCATGCAAGACAAAACCCAAGAGAGAAGAAGCTTAAGACATCTGCAATGGCAGTTTCCCTCTACTCCCTGGCCCCACAGACAGATTCCAGACACACCTGATTGGTTTGAATTTTAGATGGTCCTAGAACAGTGGTTCTCAACCTTCCTAATGTCACAATGTATTTTCATGTTACAAAGGGGTCAGAACTCACAGGTTGAGAACCACTGACCTAGAATTGAAATTATTTTCTAATCCTATGTCCAATGTTGTAAAACTTCATTCCCTTCCTGAAAATTGCCGATGTATTATCTGATCTCTCCTGCATGTTAAGCCTGAGAGAAAGATCGTGCAAGTATATAGCTACTGTTAGATATATCAGATAGCCAGCAGATCATACTTAGTGTCTCGGCCCTATTTGTGCTGTTGAAACAGAATACACGAGACTAATTTATAAAGAACTGGATTTACTTCTCACAGTTCTCAAGGTTGGGGAGTCCAAGATCAAGGTGCAGCATCTGGTGGGGGCCTTCTTGCTGTGTCCTCAGATGGCCTAAGAGCAGAAGGGAGCAAGCCCATTCCTGTGAGCCCTTTTCATGGCGGTGACAATCCATTCATGAGGTGGAGCCTTCAGGGCCTGAGCACCTCCCCTTAGGCCTCATCTCACAACACTGTTGCTTTGAGGATTAAGTTTCTAACATGTGCATTTTGGGAAACACATTCAGATCATAATACTTAATGGTAATAACAACAACAGCAATGTTTAGAACACATTGGCTTAAAGCTAGAGTGCTTTGGGTTTCACTAGCCTTATCTGATTCCTGGCTCCATTGCACCCAGCTAAGTGACCTTGGCCTATCATATAACTGAAGCCTTGGTTTTCTCAGCTGCTGTACCAGGGCTCAAAGCAGCATATCTAAATGTTGCTTAAATTCAATGAGATGATATATGAGGTCTGATAATTAAATCTGCGAACTCATCCTAGAAAAAGTACTACAAACCTCATTGCAGACTATCACTACAGCTATCTCTGAGGTACTCCCTTTAGGAAGCTACACACTGAGGCTGGTACCTCATCTACCCTTCAAAGAAATTTCGGAACTCTTTTTGAAATGGCCATCAGAGCTGTTGTCATATGAGGTCTAATAATTAAGTTTGAGAACTTAATGTGCTTACACTGGCAGCACTGTGCAAACAACTCAGTAAGGTTTCCTACCCTGGCGTATCAGCATCTCACAACTGAGCTGTGCACATGTGGTGGTGTCTTGCTGAGCAGGGTTTATTATTATTGCATGTTTTTGTGCATTGTATGACAACAGCTCTGATGGGCACTCCAGGAAAAGAGTCTCTCAAAATGTGCTTTGCCGGCTGAACTAGGTGTTGGAGTCGGTGCATGGCTTCCCAAGGGGAGTACTTCAAAGGTGACTGTGACCATAATGATATTCAGTAATGAGGTATGTAGCACTTTTTCTAAGATGAGTTTGCAGACCTCATATGTGAAGCATTAAGTATACAATTGGCACATGTGGAGCCACAATCATTTTCAGCACTTCTTATAATTAATAATCATATTGCTGACAGGCAATTGCTGAGTTGAGCCAGAGCTGAGAAGTCCAGGGAGGGGCAGATAATGCTAAGAACTGTCAGCCCTGCTGGGTCTCAGCCAGGCCCAGTCCATGTCCCACTCCACTCTTTCTCCTTCACTGGGGTGGGAGGAGGCCAGACTTCTCCTGGGACAGATGATTTTTTTTTGACTACAGTTTCCCCTTTGCAACTCCAGAACTGGTTGCCTAGATGTGGGGGATGAAAAGGAGAAAAAAAATGGTAACTGAACCCCCAAAAGCTTGATTCAGCCTCAAGACTATGAAATTAACTGGGGTTTCAGGGTGAGAGCTGAGCTTGAGTGTCACAAAGGGACTGTCCCTCCAAGTCTGGCCATGAAGACTGCAGGGCCATCGGAAAAGTGGCTCTTTAGCTCGGGATATTCGGAGGGACTCTGGAGATGCCCAGTACGGAATGGAATGTTCTGGAGTTTCACTGAATCTCAAATCTCACCCACAGTGAACTGCTTTCAGAATAAATCACAAAATAGACCTTTCCCTTTTGGTAGAGACAGTGTAGTAATCATACTTGCAGATAGCAGAATAGCTAGAATAGCTTTGTATATGTTAATCTCATTTTCATTGGGTCTTAGAGGCTAATTCCTAAAATTTGATTGTTCATGGTTAATCAATTTATCAATATTTATTGAGCATCCAGCTATAGAGCTCAGCACCCATTCAGTGCTATGAAGGGCTAGAAAGAAACAATTAGATGTGATCCCCTGATCTACTAATAAAATGCACAGCAAATTGATGCTGGCTGGTCAGGGTCTTTTCCCCTTCTGCCCCTTTCTTCTTGTGCATCACGAAACCATCAGAAACCTTCTTTTTATTCACTGGCAGGGGTAACCTGGGAGAAAATGGAAATTAGGACTCGTTATAGACTGTAGTTCTTTCTTGGAAATGCTTCTAGGGATGTTCCCAATTTTTTTGAAAAATAATGTATATTATTGAAGATTATGTATTTGGCAAATAAAATATAAAACTAGGAAGGGTTTCTGTTTATTTTCCAGATCCACAGCCGACTCTTCTCATCCCCCAAAGATCATTCTGCCTGGGAAGGAAATGAAAGTCTTTTGAACACAGGTAAGGAACTGGGCTATGTCCAGGCAGTGTTCCTTTTTAAGACTTTATTTACTCTCTTCTCTCTTTTCTTTATTTTTATTAATAATGAAGTATACTTTTGAGTCTAGTTTCCCCCAAACTAGAGATGATAGCTCAGTGGCTCTGACAAGATTTGAAGCTGATTTGAATTTCTAAACACCCATGTTGTTTGGCTAGCAGCCTCCAAAAAGCAAAAGATGCAAAAGAAATTGTGGTTGCCTCTGGTGGTGCCTTTGGAACCCAAGGTCGCTGCTGAGCGCTGAGCATGCGGGTCAGGCCAGCACGGAACAGGGGCCTCTCAGGAATGAGTAATGAGACAAATACAGAATATTCTCGGGACAGAGTGGATGCAATTTAAATACAGGCAGCTATGTGCATTCATAAATCATTTTTTATAAAGCCACTAAACTGTAAAAACATGAAGAGGGCTGGTTACACTTCATAACTTTTATTAAGTTTGCTAATATAAATGATGTGCACATAAGCTCCCCCTCCCTTTGTGTGAGCAATCAGATGGATTTAGGTCAAATGTTTTGATGATACTATCATCAGACTACTGAGTTAAGAAAATATTTCAGTTCAGAGACTCTAGCAAAACTGAATTCTAACATAATGTTTTAATATAGTACATGTTAGTTTTTAACACTCATTTTATAACTTATAAATGTGGCGAGTGAACTGTTATAGATAAAAATATATATGCATATATATTTGTATGTATGTATCCATGTATACGGATGTGTGCGTGCATGTGTGGCTATGAATGTGTGTGCACGAATGTGTGTATATGTGTATGTATGTGCACATATTAATGTGTGTATCCACACATGTATAGGTATGTGTGTATGTATGTGTACATATGAATGTGTGTATACACATGTGTATATGAATGTACATGTGTATGTGTATAGATGTGTGTATATGAACATGTGCACACACGTGTGTATGTTTACATGTGTATATGTGTATGTGTGTGTATATGAATGTGTATACACAAGTATATATGTATGTGTATAAGTGTGTACATGCACATGTGTATGTATGCATATATGTATGTGTGCATATCAATGTGTATATACAAGTGTATGTGTGTATACTCATGTGCATATGAATGTGTGTGCACACGTGTGTATACATGTGTGTATGTGTATGTGCACACATGTATGTGCATGTACACATGTGTATATGCATGTGTGCATATGAATGTGTGTATATGCATAGTGTACGTGTGTGTGTATGTTATGTATACACATTTATAGTTTTTCTTCTCATCACTCTTCCTCTCCTCCCTATATTAAAGGTATCAGGGACCTGAATTCCTTTCTGTAACTGAGACTGTCAGTCCAAGACAAAAATATTATTTGAAAGAACCTGTCATATTTGTTCCTTTCTGGAAGCCCCCAAAGCATGGTTTATAGCTTATTCTTTAATAGTGCCAGATAAGTTTTGGTCTTTTGAAAACCTTGCCTAGAAATTGCCTGTGGTAAGAATGTGAGTACATTGATAGATACTTCTGGTGGCCCAAACATCAAAGGTGGGCTTAGGAGAAGTGGCTGGCCACCTGCACCCCACGGACAGCACAGGACATCAGGTGAATGTCTGTGAGCACTGGCTCACCTGACTGAGATGTAGTTGCTCTGGTCTTCTTTATCTTAGAAATGGGCCAAGCTGGACACTCCCACAGTGGGTACCTATATTTGCAGATTAATGACTTAGGAACCAAGCACATGCTGGCCTGAGGCTGGAGGTTCAGGGTCTAGCTGTAGGGAATGTGCCAAGCAGCCTGGGGTAGGGAGGGGGACGTACCTCCTTGCTTTTTTTTTTTTTTTTTTTTTTGGTTATTTTTAATTTGCCAACGTAGTCAAAGTGCTAATTACTGAGGAAGTAAAGAAACAGGCATTCTTAAAATTTGAGTCTTCTGCTAGGAGGCAAGGAGTCACACCAATGGGCGCGTGCTTCCTGCAGTGTGCATTCTCTGAGGCACTCCCATCTGCATCTCCCTGCAAGCTTGTTTTCATCTGTTAAAGAGAAATGGCCCCGGACACTTATTAAAGATGGCCAGACAGGTTTTATTGGTGTTACTGCAGTAGTGGAAAGAGGCTTCTGAGTAGGACTAAGCTCAAGTCTGAATATGGCAAAGGCAGCTGGGACTTCACAGCCAATGGCAGGTGAGGGGCTCAGGGGATAGAAATTTACTAGGAGCAACTTGTTATCTAAGGTGAGGGGAGAGGAATTTGATTAGATATCAAGGGTGGGGAAAATTCTCCCTATGTTGGCCTAGCAGGCCCAGGGTGAGGCCTAGTCAGGAAGGAGGTCCACAGGGGCCTGACTAAAGTTTGGCTGAGGAAGGAGCCTAGTCAAATCTTTTCTGGGAAGACAGGCCTGAACGGCCATCTGTGGCTTCTGGGGTCTCATTGCCAACTCCTGTCCCTCAGGAAAGCACAAAGAGCTTGGTGGAGGAGCTACACCCCTATTCCTACACTCATGACACAGGGGCCTTGCACAAGGGCAGAGTCTTCCTCGGCCCTGTATTTGCCAATGTGGTCAAAGTGCTAATTACTGAAGAATAGGTCAAGGCCTTCTTGAACTTCAGGTCTTCTGATTGGAGGCCGGGAGTTGTACCAAAAGGGCTCATGCTTCCCTGCAGAAGTGCTTTGACCACAAACTCACAATCACAGACAAAAGGGAAACCGTGGAGAGGAAACCAGTGAATGCAACCAAATAATGAGCCTCTGTGTTGCAGAAAGCACAGGACTCAGGGTGCTCCCTGGGCCTTGACAGTGGGAGTGGCGGTGAGTGTGGGCCTCACCACAGTGGGGGACAACTCCGTCCATACCGAGTCATCTTCACAAGGCAGGCTCCATCCTGACATCTTCAGTCAGGAGACAGGGCAGGTTGTAGACACATAGCTGCTGGGGACCCGACCATGCAGTTGACTGGCTAGCAGGTGGCATTCTCTAGAGGGGATCCATGGGCCTGGCCAATGTCCCAAAAGGCATAAGTAGGCCTGTGGACATCTCAGGTTTGGGAGGGGCCACTAAGGAAGTTTTGTCCAGTGTCTCTGAGATGTGTGGTGTTTGAAACCCATCTTTACCATTCCTGCACAGGCATGAGGGGCTTCTGCAGAGTGGTGTGACCACGGAGGCAGCTCTAGGGTAGGGGACTCACTTTATTTTAAGACAGCATCTGACATGCTAACACAGCTGGGGCTCTTAGAAAGCTCTTAGATCTGTGATTTCTGGTGTGCTGGAAGAGGATCTTAGGTGTACTCTGAAAATCTTTAAAGATCATTAATTAAATTATTTTCAAAGAAGTTCAAAGCATAGTAAGTATATTTTTCTTTTTAGTTTTTTTTATCAACATAATTCAAGTTGTGCTGTGGAAATTTAATTATAGGTTCAAGCATGCCATGAGATTAAAAAAAGGTTGTAAAATACTGCCTTTGATGTCACTGAGCCAAAGTAAATAAGCCTTCTTATTTATCTATTTTTGATTTGTGTTTATTGAGTAGGCAAAGAGGAAGCATTAAATATTTTTAAGTTGCTACAATACATGACCTGACCAAGTTCTACAAAGACAACTCTGGGGGCAGCGCCTGTGGCTCAAAGGAGTAGGGCACTGGCCCCATATACTGGAGGTGGTGGGTTCAAACCCAGCCCCGGTCAAAAAAAAAGAACATACAAGAGATCTAAGCTGCAGGTGCCAATTGCTTCAGTTGAAGAATGGAAAAAAAAAAAAAAGAAAGAAAGACAACTCTGTTGTGATCTCCCACTTGGGCAGTGATACGGGTCTGGCCAGGGCAGTGACTGTGGTTGCTAGAACTTCTGGAGCACCAGGAAATTACCAAATCATTTACAACTGTTGGGATAGGAGAGGTGAAGGTGCTTCTAGACATTCAGTGTCACCATTAATGGTGTAGGGAGTTCAGGGCCCAGGAGGCTTAGGGCTAAAGAGGGGCTGCTGGTGGGAGGATCCTGAATTTGGGGCATTTGCATATGAAGCAGCTGGCAGTTTGGGACAGAGATTGGGAGACAGGTCATTGTTATAGCTCTTGATTTGATCTTCATGTTCATGTGGGTAGTATGAGAACCCACAAGAGAGAAACCCCAGGAATGGCTGGGATCACTGTGGGAGGAGGAGGTGCTAGAGGATCCTCAGAAACTATCTGCATGGGGTGGGAGTGGGAGCGTTGGTTTGAAAGCCGCGGACTGGACATCAGGGTTTTGTTTTCTAAATTGAGGTATCTGGTGCCAACGTTGACTTTGCCATCAATTAGCTTTTTATCTTTGGAACAGTCCTTCCACTTCCTCATTTCTTAGTTGGCTGGTAGACAATGGTGGCTTAGGATTCTCTGATCTTTTGAAGCTCCTCTAAGATTCAGTGACGTGGGTGGCAGCCCCAGTCGCAGCAGCTGGCTCACTGGGGTGTTTGTGCCAAACAGGGTTGGTAGTGCTCAGGCAGGAAATGTGAAGAGAACGTCATCTCTGAGTTTTCACTGTTGCTGCCTTCATTTCCACAATGCAGCTATTCACCTCCCCTGTCGCTGATAATTCCAGGACCAGGAAGGGTGGGGAGCTGATTTCTTATAGTTAAACTGCCCTCTTGGCAAGGCCTTTGAAATCTGTTGGCCTGTGTAAAATTTTAGTTTACTGTGATTAATAGTATCTGAACACTACGGGAGGAAAAACTGTAGGAAGGATAAATTTTCCTGCCCAAGCTCACATCTGCTTTTAAAATCAAAGGAAGATAGAAAGTCTCCTTCCAATTCCCCTTGTGCGTGTTATAAAATGATTCTGTTTACCATTTCCTACCACTGTGCTGACCTGTCTGCAGATGCGACTGCCTGACCTAGGGATTAAGGGTGATTGAAAGTCAGGTGCCTACTTAAGCCATTTTCTGAGAAATCATTTAGGGGAAATGTAAGTATACAGGGAATGGATGAAGGTCACTTGGAAATTCGTAATTACTAATTCACTTGGCGCTGGAAGGAAGGTGGGAGGGTATGAAATTTCCCCCCTCCTGATCAATTTGGCCCGACCTTTACAGCTGGCATTTTTTACAGGTGGGTCTTTGATTGATGAGTAGGGAAAAAGTGATCATATTTCACTTGAAACCAGACCATAATTGTTCTTTTATTCTAGCTTTTATAAGGGCAATGATTACCTGCCTTTATAATAATAGTTTTCTTTTCTTACCTTTCCTTTTCTCTTTTCTTTTCGACAGTCTTGCTCTGTTTCTGGGGCTAGAGTGCTATGGCCGCAGCCTAGTTCACAGCAACCTCAAACTCCAGGGCTCAAGCAATCCTTCTGCCTCAGCCTCCCATGTAGCTGGGATTACAAGTGGCCACCACGATGCCCAGCTAATTTTTCTGTTTGTATTAGAGACAGGATCTGGCTTTGCTTAGGCTGGTCTCCTGACCTCAGGTGATCCTTCCACCTCCGCCTCTCAGAATGCTAGGAATATAAGCCGGAGCCAGGATATATCCTGACCACATAACAGTGAGTCAATAGTTAGTCGCCCAAGTAAAACCTATACCCTTGAATATGTTCTGGTGCCCCTTAAAAACCACCCCAGCCTGATGCAAGTTGCATTTCATTTCTCTTCCAAGAAGAATCATTTATAAATGCAGTTTCCCTGTGAATAAGGTATAGAAGGGATACCCAATTTGCCTGCTTTCCCTAAAACTCCTGGTTTTTATGAAGACTCCAATTGTTAGAGTTGTAACATGTGGATTATTTTTTGATACAGAAGCCATTTGATCTCACCATACTCCCTCTGCCTTGTTCTCCCAGCTTCCTCCCTGCCCACGGGGGAAAACTCAGCTATTGAACAAGTATAAGAGTATCTTTAATCAACACCACTTCTGTAGTCCAACGTCATGTCACCTCAGTCCCCAGAAGACGGAACAGAAGCTTCTCCCACTGAATTCAGTGCCCCTCCCCCTCCAGCCTTTGTTTATTCTTCTAGATGTTTCTCCAATTACATCACTTTGTGGACACACCCTTTCTACACATTTCAGCTGCTAAGACCCTTCCTTTTGGCAGAAGCTTCCCAGATCATCCTGCCCTGTCCTCAGCCCATCAGGACATTTTCTTTGTTCTACAAATATGGTCCTTTCAGCCTGATCTACCTTGTTGGCTTATCTTTCTTCCCTTCCAGACCCTGGGCTTTAAGGGTGGGGGACCTCACTTTACCCCTCTCTGTTCCCAAGTTCAGAAACCACTTGCAGAAGTTGCTTCTTGGATCAAATGGCAGGATTGTACGGAGGGGTGACTTGGAGCCATTTCTCCTTGGGGCAGAGTGTGGGGGTCTCACTCGACACCTGCAGGCAGGCCTGTTGAGCAGGGCAGGAATCACAGCTCATGGCAGTGGTTGAAAACTCAAAAGGGAAAACATCTGTCTTTGGGTTTCTCAAGATTCTCAGCAGTGCTTTGAGTAACAGACTCCTGACTGATCCTCAGCTTCCTTTGTGGAGCGGGGCAGAGGCTCCCCCTGACTGGTTCTTACTGGTTCTTCCCAGGCTGGCTCTGTTACATCCCTTTTCTGATCACTGGAGAATAGAAAATATTTTTTTCTCCTTCTTGCAGAAGATACAAAGACGCACATTTGGATCTATTGTGCCTACTCGGGCAGGATATTACTGGGAAGAAAACAGAGCAGCCCACCCCTGTCGCTGGGCTACGTGACAGTCCCTGTTTGTTTGTCCTTATGTGAAAAGCATGGTGCTCATGTCCACTCCTGAATTCTCTCTGTTACCTGGGCCTTGCCCATTAGTTTGGCTGCAGTACCATGAGAATGCTGTCCCAGGATTTTCTGCCTCGACTTTCATCTTTGCTCATCACCTGATACTTAATCTGATTTTTTAAAAAATTGGTAAAATAAGGAGCTATGCAAAGAGCTCAGTTGCCGATTCCCAGTCTGTGTAGTTTCGAGTCAGACAGAAACGCGGCCAGCCAGACCTCACTGCTTCCTCTCCAAGGCTTGAATGCTCAGTCACCACCTCCGAGGTGCCGAGGGAGATAGTGACGGCACCTCACCTGAATTGAGGAAATCAGACCTGGGGGACAGTCCACCCAGTGTGCTCCACGCATAGACGGGCAGAATGCGGAGCCCAGCCTATAATTTCAGTTCATTTCCCCCTGGAGTGAATGAGTCTTTTCACCTTGTTACAGGTGTTGGGGAGGACATCTGCACCCTGGTCCTAACAAAGGGAGCAGGTCTGAGAGGCAGGTGTCCAGTGGGGGTTCTTATGGAGAGGAGAACCCTGGGAAGCATCACGAGGAAGCCTGTGTGTGATGGCAGGGTAGCCACCCCATGCCACCTGCCACAGACACAGGATTGTACAGAAGTCACAGAGCAGTCAAAGTCGGGTGGCTGTAGTGGCAGCTCTCAGTTCAGGGCTGCGTCGGAGTCACTGATAAGCCCAGAACACACAGGTCTCTGGGCTCACCAGACCTGCAGCCTCATAGTACAGAGGCATGCAGCACAGGAAGTAGCTGTCAGCATCCCTGTTAAAACTACTATTTAACATCTTTTGGAGTTTGTGTTTTAGGAAAGAAAGGCATAATATTAGCTGGTCCAAGTGACTGTCGTTCCCTCACCTCCAAGAGTTACTCAGCATAATGTTCTTCTATAAAAGGTCATCTTAATGGCATCCTCTCCTCTCCACCCGGTGGTGAGGGATTCCTGCCCCAGGGTTACAGGGATGACCAGACATGATACCCAACACTGCCCATTCGAGCCTAACAGGTGGGTATTAGTCACATACACTCAGTGCCAGGAAGGAGGACACCATATGCCACATGGGGCCACACAGGACAGGGTCACACAGGGGTTGCATTCAGAAGTAGAGTGAACAGGCAGCATCTGTGGGAGGCAGGCTTTGTAGTAACAAAACTATGGGTGACCCCTAAGCCCTGTGGAAGGGTGAGGTAACTTGTTTGAACAACTCTGCAGGTTGGCAGGGAACTGAAGTTCACTATCAAGGTTAAGTGGGAGTGATACTTGGGCCCCATGATTAGGAGCATTTCTTGGCTAGGGAGCATATCTCAGGGAGTGGAGTAGGGAGCTGGTAGTTACACCCTCCTCATCTTCCCCAGACATCAAGGCACACATAATATTGGACCTTAATTTAAGGTCATAACCAGGAGGGGCTGGCCGGAGAGGGAGAGGATGTGGAGGGTGGGCAGAATGAAATCTGCTGGGATTGGGGACCAACAGCTGCCAGGCATGGAAGACAGAGGAGACTTTAGGTCTGGTTCCAGGAGTGTGGTGATAGCCAGGGATGGACACCAACCAGGCGACAAGTCAGTGATACAGCCTCAGACAGAGTCACAGCTCCATGCTAGGACCTAAGGTGGGGCACGCAGGGAAGGGGCTGTGAGTGGGTCCATAGGACCTTGGCTTACAACAACCCTTGTCCAGACGACCTGAGGTCCCAGCACTTGAGGTCCCAGCATCAGGTGAGGGATCAGGTACAAGTGATGAACTGGCTTCCCAGAGCAAGGCAGAGACCCAAGTTCTAAACTGGGCCCCAGGGACAGGGAGGCCCAGTGAGGCCTGGGTCTAGAGTCCCTGGCATCTCTCTAAGCTCAGATCATGGTCCTGGGATGGGACCACCGCCCATCTGATTGGCTAGGCCTGAAACCTGAGTGTCTCTTCTTCCCCTACACTGCTGTGTCCAAGTCATGACCAAGGTCCCCTGGTTTAGCGCCTTGTCATCTCTGGGACCCACCCTCTTCTCTCTATCCTGCCCTCACATTGGCCTGGACTCCAGCAATCGCCCACCTGTACCTCCCTCATTCTCACCTCCACCTACAGCCAGAACGAATTGCCCTGGCCAGGCCCCTGCCCACTTGAAGCCCGTCCTTGCTTTCCAATTGCTCTTAGAATAAAGGCAATTCTCAGACAGTTCTTACTCTGTAATGAAAGACCATCCTAACTTGGAATGCAGATGGTTCCACAAGGCCCTGCAGGCCCTGGGCCCTTTGCTCCACCCCCTTCCCCTCTGTGCCACCCTCTGCTATCATAAGCCTCCTGCTGGGGCCAGGGGTCTCTGTACAGACCAGGCCCCTGGTTTGGGCTCTGTTCCCCACTCCCTTTCTCCTCAGTGACCCTGCCCTAGCCTATAGATCTTCATCTCTATTTTCTTGGGAACCGTCCTGAAGTCAGACCACTCAGAGCCCCCTTCCTTTCCTTTTGCCCTGGCTGCTGTTAACGATACCAGGCTCATCTCTATTTGGTAAATCTCCACTCTGCTGAGCTGGGGCAGGTCTGAGTTCACTTTTCTGCCCTAGCACCACGCCTGGAACTTCGTAGCTCAGTAAACCCCTGGTGGAGAATTAACTGGCTGTGTGGGGCAGAAACTTACTCTGGGATAGTCTGGGGGGCCACCGGGACAGGGAATCAGGCCCATCACCGTGGCCGACGTGGTGCACCTGGACACTGGCGTCCCTTCCCTGCTTTCTGTTCCACCCTGAATTGACCCCCTCCCCGCCACATACATGTCTCCTAACCTCCTTCCTCTCCATCCACCAGCCTCTCTCGTCCTGGTGTCACTTGGCTCCCTGACCTCTCTAGAGGTCTGCATTGGGGTTGTGCATTATTTTCCGTGTGATTTTAGGCTGCTTTAAGTAAAGAGGTTTATTTGTTCCTACTTCCTTATTAATTGTTGGTTGTATATCAAGGGTCTCCCCAAGAGAAAAATCACACTTAGAAATGATGGCCGGAAGCCACACAGTCCTTCCGAGGTCGTATATTACTAGGGAAAGGCTGCAAATAGAAGGCCTGTTCCCAAACTCCTGTGGTCCCTGCTGTGCAGAATGCTGCTTGCTTTGGTGAAATATTGTTAATGTGTCGTGCAGAGAATAGACTTAGTTGTGAGCTAAAGTGGTTTTTTTTCTTTCGTAGCTTTTGCCCAGTTGGCCATCTAAGGAAAGGATTTTTTAAAAAGAAAAAATGTATATAAATGAACGCAAAATAAATTGAAAGTAAGGCAGGAAGTTAAATGTATGTTTGAAGCTTACTGTGTTATTTAACACAACGGCCATGTTAATGCCCAGCTTTCCTGCACAGAGGATATTTCTCCAGCAGCTGAAACCCGGCAAAGCCAGAGGGAACGAGGGCACTCAGAGCAAAGCAACCGCCAGTGAAACTCAAGCGGCTCTTCTGTCTTTATGCATCTGTGACTTTTCACTGCTTATTTTATATCTTGATAAAGATACCAGGGTGTTGGCCACAGACTACTCTTACAAAGCACCTTTTCTTCTGAACAGATTACCTCCTAACCTGCTTTCTTCTTTAGTCATTCTACTCCCTTGTTTTTCAAGAGTGGTCTCTCTCCCTCCGTGTGTGTGATTGTGTGCTGATAACTTGTTCTTACCTGTCCATGGTGTAATGCAGGAGGCAGGAAAGACCCGCGCCTGGCTAAGAGAGAGCGTACTGGGTCCAGAGGTCACTGTTACCAGAAACATAAAATTAGGGTCAACGACCCCTTTCCGGTAGAGCAGGATGGGGCGGGGGTACAAGGACATTGCAAATCATATTCCTGCATTTGAGCAGAAGGCAGGTAAGGTCCAGCTTTCTGATCGAAGGTGTTATTGTTCTTGAAAGAGCCTTGGGTTTATATCACATGCCTACCTTGGGCACATGAGAAGACCTTATGACTATAAAACCTTCCAGAACATTCTCCCCTTAGGCTGACATTTGACAATGCTGCTGTCTGATCTCTGTGCTGAGGGGAGAGTTCCTGAATGATATTTTAAGAGATTCAGCTGTGAAGTTTGTTTTTCCCAAACACCTTGACCATTTGGGATGAGTACGAATCAGAGGGCTGAGTTTCCCTGAAGCAGCTCATGCTATTTTTAAATGGAAATCTTTCTTAAAACAGAATCTTATGGGGGGCCAATTAATAAACAGATAGAAGCAGAGGAGCTCTGGCTGGAGGGGTGAGAGAAGCCTCACAGTGCAGCTGCAGGTCTGGAGGGACCGCACAGAGCATTTGGATAAACACTGGCTGCTTTCTCTTTGCTGAGATTTCACCTCCTTCACCTTCAATCCTGTGGGATGAGCAGGTGTTGCTGTGGGCTCCATTTTAACCTCCAGGTGGCTCCTCCTTCCTTGTGGATCTACACTTGAGTTCTGAAATCTTAATTCTGCTTTGTGTCATGGCTCCCATGGTTGTCACTGTCTTGGTACCTTTCCACGGGCTTTCAGGACCATGGGGCTGTTTCTTATGCCACCCCCTGTCTTGGTTGGATGTGAGGTAGACATGTGCTCTGGGTTTTAATGGGACAATGGTGCCACAGTCTAGAAGACGCTGTGCTTTCAAACTTGTCTGCCTTTCTTGGTATTAAATGTCTTTACTTTAGTCACTCTCAGAATAAGTTTCTTTAGATCCTTCATATCAGAGCTGCAGGAGCTCAGCCACCTGCCCGACTCCAAACGTGGCTTTCTCTAACGCCTCACACATGCTGAGGTTTGATTTGTTCTTTCTATGGGACATGGGAGACATTCTGTGAACGTGATTAGACAACAAGGCAGGCTGCCTGGCCTTGGGGGTGTCCGGCACCAGCCTTATTGGGGGTATGATGAGTGTCCCTGCATGGAACACCCTTGCCAGCAGAGTTTTATCACATGGGTGGAGGTTGCATCCAGATGACAGTAGCAGGTGCCAGGGTCAGACTGGCTCCGTGTATCCATGAGTGCTGTGTTGTCAGTGGACCCAGCATGGGCAGAAGTTTGAGCAGATGTGGGATTCAGGTGTTTATGGCCATGACACCAACAAGCAAACTAGCCTTGAGATAGTGGTTTGCAGGACAATGAGCGTTTCTTCAGCTCTCGGGGCAGCAGTTTGGTGTCTTGCTGGATCCGACAGCTGTCAGCTGGAGTGATGGCTCTGCTCAGAAAGGATAATCTGGAAATGCTCTCAAGACATCAGGCCAAGGACAGAAACAGACATGCACAAGCTTTTGCGCAAACCAAAACAAATTAAAGGGCTGAACTCAGAGTCTAGAGGTGGAGCAATAGAACTCACCTCTTAAGAAATGGCTAAAATTCCCTTGAAAAGGGCAGAGTCAGGGGGTGGTATAAAAAATTGGAGCCCCTTTTGCCATCCATGTACCACAGCACAATAGGCTTAAGCTCCTGGGAACCAGCTGCACATCCAATAACTTGCTGGGCCATTTTTCACAATCACCCCATGAGAAAGGTACAAATATTCCCATCTGATGGATAAGAAAACTAAGGCTCAGAAAAGTCTAGTAACTTTGGGGGTTGCTGGCTTGCTCATCCCTAAGTTGGGGTCCTGTTTTCTATTTCAGGACTGCAGTGGGGGCAGTGCCTGGTACCCAGGAAATGGTCAGTGGAGGCTGGCTGTCCACTGGCATGAAGCCCAGGGTATCTGTGTGTCATAGTTATATCACAGTCATAGTGCCCAGAACAGCCTTAGATGCCCTGGGTAACTAGGGACAGGATGTGTGAAAACACATAAGGTCTCAGAAAGACAATGCCCCAAGGTCAGACAGACCCAGATCTCATGGAAAGACAATGCCTCAAGGTCAGACAGACCCAGATCTGATGGAAAGACAATGCCCCAAGGTCAGACAGACCCAGATCTCATGGAAAGACAATGCCCCAAGGTCAGACGACCCAGATCTGATGGAAAGACAATGCCTCAAGGTCAGACAGATCCAGATCTCATGGAAAGACAATGCCTCAAGGTCAGACAGACCCAGATCTCATGGAAAGACAATGCCTCAAGGTCAGACAGACCCTGATCTGATGGAAAGACAATGCCTCAAGGTCAGATAGACCCAGATCTCATGGAAAGACAATGCCTCAAGGTCAGATAGACCCAAATCTCATGGAAAGACAATGCCCCAAGGTCAGACAGACCCAGATCTCATGGAAAGACAATGCCTCAAGGTCAGACAGACCCAGATCTCATGGAAAGACAATGCCTCAAGGTCAGACAGACCCAGATCTCATGGAAAGA
>CAUYTI010051766.1:0-20631 GCA_963575145.1 Galago senegalensis
TCCCAGCTACTTGGGAGGCGGAGGCAAGAGACTCGCTTGAGCCCAGGAGTTGGAGGTTACTGTGAGCTGTAATGCCACGGCACTCTACCCAGGGGGACAGCTTGAGGCTCTGTCTCAAAAAAAAAAAAAAAAAAAAAAAAATTAAAAAAAAATAAAATAAAATTAAATTAAAAAAAAAAAAATACCAACCACTAGAGTAGGAGCAAAGACTAACTACTTAGTGTCTAATCTTAGCACTCAGAGAGGCCAAGGCAGAACAATCGCTTGAGCTCAGGACTTCGAGACCAATCTGAGCAAGAGCAAGACCTATCTATACTAAAAATAGAAAAATTAGCCGGGCATCGTGGCAGGCACCTGTAATCCCAGCTACATGGGAGAATGAGGCAGAAGGATCACTTGAGCCCAGGAGTCTGAGGTTGCTGTGAGCAAGGCTGATGCCATGGCACTCGAACCTGAACAACAGAGTGAAACTATGCCTCAAAAATAAATAAATAGGCTGGGAGCCTGTAGGTCAGTGGTTAGAGCAACAGCCACATGCTCTGGAGCTGGTGGGTTCGAACTCGCCTTGGGTCTGCTAAACAAAAACAAAAATATGTGGGCACTGTGGTGGGTGCCTATAATCCCAGCTTCTAGGGAGGCTGAAGCAAGAGAATCACTGAAGCCCAAGGATTGGGGGTTGCTGTGAACTATGATGCCAGGGCACTCTACCGAGGTTGACAAAGTGAGACTCAGTCCCAATAAATAAATAAATGAATGAATGAATAAATAAATAAATAGAAAAAGAGAATAAGAAAAATACCTACCACAATATTTGGAGATGGGTTTTTCCTAAATTGATCTCTTGCCAGAATTATCTGATATTTCGTTAGATTGGGAATATCCCTTCTCAAAACATTCCTCTGAATCAAAGAACTGGCAAATGCTTCCAAAACCTGAAATATGAAATAAATCATATCTAGCAAATATGAAAGAAATCTAGTTTAAGTTTGTCTTAAAACCTTTTCCAAGTACAATCATTTTCTCACTTATTAAAATAGGAGTTATATGTTTAATAAAGTTTGTTTTACAATGAACTTTTAAGTAAACACAGCAAAGATAACAAAATGTAAAAGTACTTGACATTTAGCTGGGCCTCATGGCTTAGGCCTATAATTCTAGCACTTTGGGAGACCGAGGCAGGAGGATCCCTTGAGGCCAGGAGTTCAAGACCTACCTGAGCACCCCAGCAAGATTCCTGTCTCTACAAAGAAATCGACTAACCAGGATGAGGCAGGAAGATCATTTAAACTTAGAAGTTTGAGATTACAATGAACTATGATGATGCCACCACACTATAATAGGGGCAACAGAGTAAGACTCTGTCCCAAAAAAAAAAAAAAAAAAGGAAAAAGTAGCTGATGTCTATCCCCCTAACATCCATATGAGAGTCAACACAGAGCAGCACCCGTAGCTCAGTGGGTAGGGCTCCAGTCACATACACCCAGACTGGCAGGTTCGAACCAAGCCCAGGCCAGCTAAAACAATAATGACAACAACAACAACAACAAAATACCCCGGCATTGTGGCAGACGCCTGCAGTCCCAGCTACTTGGAAGGCTGAGGCAAGAGGATTGCTTCAACCCAAGAGTTTGAGGTTGCTGTGAGCTGTGATGCCATAGCACTCTACCATGAGGGTGACACAGTGAGACTCTCTCTCAAAAAAAAAAAAAAAAAAAAGAGAGTCAACACAAGCAATGTGTTGATATAATTTAAGATTATATTTATCTATTTATTTCTTCCCTCCCTCAACCATACACACTCTAAGTGCCATGATAGGAGAGCCTTTGATTTCATCACTGTTATATCCTCAGTGCCTACAACACAGTCTGGGACATAGGTCTTCAGGAACTATTTGTAGACTATTGTATTGAAATGTCTCAAAATATATTAAATTTCATTCACTGATTCATTCTTTCCACAAATGTTTATTAAGTATCTACTATATATCAAGTAATGTTTTTTGTTTCTTTTTGTTGTTGTTGTTTTGAAACAGAGTCTCAAGCTGTCGCCCTGGGTAGAGTGCCATGGCATCATAGCTCACAGCAACCTCCAACTTGGGCCCAAGCGATTCTCTTGTCTAAGTTTTTCTATTTTTTTTTGTTTTGTTTTGTTTTGTTTTTAGTAGAGACGGGGGTCTCACTTTTGCTCAGGCTGGTCTCGAACTCGTGAGCTCAAGCAAACCACCTGCCTTGGCCTCCCAGAGTGCTAAGATTATGAGAGTGAGCCACCACACCGGGCCTCAACTAAAGTTTTAAAGGCTAGGGATAGTATGACTAAGACAAAATGGCTGTTTACATTGCAATGAAGGGTACCCAAAGAATAAAGCAGAAAGTAATAAAGAAAGTTGGTCACTTCAATTACAGTAATTGCATTTAATAATCTAAAACACAATAATTTAGAGTTTTTGAAGGAAAAGGGATCACTATTAAATAATGTAGGGCCAGGCTTGGTAGCTCATGCCTGTAATACTAGTTACTCAGGGAGGCCAAGGCAGGTGGATTGCCTGAGCTCACAGGTTGGAAACCAGCCTGAGCCAGAGTGAGATCTCCATCTCTAAAAACAGCTGGGCATTGTGCCAGTTGCCTGTAGTTCCAGCTACCTGGGAGGCTGAGGCAAGAGAATCACTTCAGCCCAAGAGTTTGAGGTTGCTGTGAGCTATGAGGCCACAGCACTCTACCCACAGTAACAAAGTGAGACTCTGTCTCAAAAAAGAAAAAAAAAAAAGACATTGCCAAATTTTAAGTGGGTAAAATAATTCCTAGTTGAAAACTACTGCTACATAAGGGATCAGGGAGGACAACATTAAAAACACATTTCATAGAGCAGCACCTGTGGCTCAGTGAGTTGGGCATCAGCCCCATATACTGAGGATAGTGG
Organism: Galago senegalensis; assembly: GCA_963575145.1. Classification (NCBI taxonomy): domain Eukaryota; kingdom Metazoa; phylum Chordata; class Mammalia; order Primates; family Galagidae; genus Galago; species Galago senegalensis. The sequence continues at coordinate 2,917 of CAUYTI010051766.1, forward strand.
GTTCAAACCTGGCCCCAGCCAAACTGCAAAAAAAAAAAAGTAGCCAGACGTTGTGGCAGGCGCCTATATCCCAGCTATTTGGGAGGCTGAATTAAGAAAATTGCCTAAGCCCAGGAGTTGGAGGTTGCTGTGAGCTGTGACGCCACAGCACTCCACTGAGGGCAATAAAGTGAGACTCCCAGCTACTCGGGGGGCTGAGGCAAGAGAATCACCTAAGCCTAAGAGTTTGAGGTTGCTGTGAGCTGTGACACCACAGTACTCTACTAAAGGTGACAAAATGAGACTCTGTCTCTAAGTAAAAAGAAAAAGAGGAAAACAAAGCAAAATGCATTTCATTACAAAAGAAACTCTGGCTGAACCTGTGTGTGTGCTACAGGTGCCTCACTTTGTGAAAATTCACTGAGCTGTACATTTACGTTCTGTGCGTTTTATTTTATTTATTTATTTTTTTTTTTTTTGAGACAGAGCCTCAAACTGTCCCCCTGGGTAGAGTGCCGTGTCATTACAGCTCACAGCAACCTCCAACTCCTGGGCTCAAGCGAGTCTCCTGCCTCCACCTCCCAAGTAGCTGGGACCACAGGCGCCTGCCACAATGCCTGGCTATTTTTTGGTTGCAGCCGTCATTGTTGTTTGGCGGGGCCGGGCTGGGGATTCGAACCCTCCACCTTAGGTGTACATGGCTGGTGCCTTAGCCGGTTGAGCTATAGGCACCGAGCCCGTTCTGTGCGTTTTACTATACACTATATAAAACACTGTACAGGGTGGTGCCTGTAGCTCAGGGGGTAGGGTGCAGGCATACACTCAGGCTAGGGTTGGAACCCAGTCCAGGCCCGCTAAACAAGAGTGACAACTGCAACAAAAGAAAAGAGAAAAAAAATAGCCAGGCATTGTGGCAGGCGCCTGTAGTCTCAGCTACTTGGGAGGCTGAAGCAAGAGAATCGCTCGCTTAAGCCCAAGAGTTTGAGGTTACCACGAGCTGTGACGCCATGGCACTCTACCGAGGGCAACACAGTGAGACTCTGGCTCAGATAAAACATTATAGGCAGAGCCTGTGGCTCAGACGGCTGGGCACCAGACACATACACCAAGGGTGGCAGGTTCGAACCCACCCCGGGCCTGCTAGACAACAATGACAAATGCAACCAAAAAGTAGCTGGGGTTGTGGCGGGCACCTGTAGCCCCAATACTGAGAGGCTGAGACAAGAGAATCACTTGGTTGCTGTGAGCTGTGATGCCACAGCACTCTACCTAGGGAGACAGCTTGAGACTCTGTCTCAAAAAAATAAATAAATAAATAAATAAACAAATACACAAAACACTGTACTGTGTGGTTTAGATTGAAGTTAAAAGGTTTACTTGAAAAACTACAAAACTGGCTCAGGGCCTGTGGCTCAAGTGGCTAAAGTGCCAGCCACATACACCTAAGGTGGCAGGTTCGAATTCAGCCCAGGCTCGCCAAAACAACGACAGCTGCAACCAAAAAATAGCTGGGCATTGTGGTGGGTGCATGTGGTCCCAGCTACTTGGGAGGCTGAGGCAGGAGATTTGCTTGAGCCCAGGAGTTGGAGGTTGCTGTGAGCAGTGAAGCCATGGCACTCTACCGAGGGTGATAACTTAAGGCTCTGTCTCCAAAAAAAAAAAAAAAAAAAAAAGAAAGAAAGAAAGAAAAAGAAAAAAAAAGAAAAACTACAAAACCATAGAAAGTGATTATTTACTTTAGAAATTGTCTTTTATATTTATCCTTTAAATAATAGTTTGCTAGTACATATAAAACATAGTGCTCATTCCAAAAATTTTAATTTCAAAGAATTTTCCAACAAATTAATTATATAAAATGAGATAACTGTATACTATAGCAGCCAAATCCTATTAGCAGAAATAATTACATGGTTCATGTATCAAAATACTGAATCGTAATAAAAACAGTTTACCTGGACATATGTCTTCTGGACGGCTGCAAGTTCTTCACCAAGAGGAACAACAAACTTCTCCACTCGTCTTTCATGAGAGTACGGCAAAATATCTGGAGAATCCTCAGACCGAAGCTCTATTTGCCCAATTAGTAGGTTAGTAATAACCTGTTGCACAGCCTATACAAAATCAATTAAATATGATTATAAATTATATTAAATGCTAAACTTTTTTACTTTAATTCACTAGCAGAAACAAAATAACAGTAAAGATATTCATAACATTAAATATGAAAAAAAAAAGACAAGCCCCTAAAGAAAGTAGGTCAGAAGTGGCATTGTATGGCTCGGTGCCTGTGGCTCAAGCAGCTAAGGTGCCAGCCACATACACCTAAGGTGGCGGGTTCGAATCCAGCCTGGACCTGCCAAACAATAATGGCTGCAACCAAAAAATAGCCGGACGTTGTGGCAGGCGCCTGTAGTCCCAGCTACCTGGGAGGCTGAGGCAGGAGACTCACTGGAGCCCAGGAGTTGGAGGTTGCTGTGAACAGTGAAGCCAGGGTACTCTACCCAGGGGGACAGCTTGAGGCTCTGTCTCAAAAAAAAAAAAAAAAAAAAAAAGATGTAGCACGGTATGAAGAAACGTTTCTGAAACATCGTTTCCTCACACAGCCCATCAAGGGAAGCATGTAAGAGAGAATATTATGGGCAGCACCTACGGTTCAGTGGGTAGGGCACTGGCTCCATATACTGAGGGTGGCAGGTTCGAACCTGGCCACAGGCGTTGTGGTGGGCACCTGTAGTCCCAGCTACTCAGAAGGCAGAGGCAAGAGAATTGCCTAAGCCTAGGAGTTGGAGCTTGCTGTGAGCTGTGACACCATGGCACTCTACCGAGGGCAATAAAATGAAACTCTGTCTCTTAAAAAAAAAAAAATTAGTAAATGTCTAACAAGGTCTGCAAATGTATCTTGATACTCTCCAAGTGGAATCTTTATAAAGATTCAGACAAAACAAGTTTTAGATTAGCAAACTGAATCCCCAAACCATTATGTAACAGTCCACAGCAGAGTCAGAGCTGGAATCTAGGTTTCCTAATTCCTGGCAAATACTTCTTTCCGCTGATTTTTTGTGTGAAAACATAGAGAAGTCTTAAGTGGAACATATTCTTCTTAGTAAAGCATCACAAGGGACAAGCAAGAATCCAATGTACTCTATTCTAGCATGAAGGGAGCAGATAAACTAATGGGGGGTAGGGGAATGAGCAAGTGGGGAGGGGGGAGGAGAGAGAGGGAATGGGGTCACAGTGTATGGCATACCTCATGTGGGTGAGACACAATTATAAGAGGGACTTTACCTAACAAATGCAATCAGTGTAGCCTAATTCTTCCTACCCTCAATGAATCCCAAATAATAAAAATAAATAAATTTTAAAAAGAACAAAAAAGGCCAAGTTTGGTAGCTCGCACCTATAATCCTCTGGAAGGCTGAGGTGGGTGGATGGCTTGAGCTCACAAGTTTGAGACCAGCCTGAGCAAAAGCAAGACCCCGTCTCTACTAAAAACAGAAAAACTGAGGCAAGAGGACTGCTTAAGCCCAAGAGTTTGAGATTGCTGTGAGCTATGACACTACAGCACTCTACTGAGAGTAACAAAGTAAGTGTCTCAAAAAAAAAAAAAAAAGAGAGACAAGTTCTATTACTATTAAGGACACAAATGTCTAGCTCAGTGCTCATAGTACAGTGGTAATGGTGCCAGCCACATGCACTGAGTCTGGTGGGTTTATTCGCAGCCTGGACCAGCTAAACAATGACAATTGCAACAAAAAATAGCCATGTGTTGTGGCGGGTGCCTGTAGTCCCAGCTACTCGGGAGGCTGGGGCAAGAGAATGGCTTCAGCCCAGGAATTTGAGCATTGCTGTGAGCTATGAAGCCATAGCACTCTAACAAGGGCAATATAGCAAGACTCTGTATCAAAAAAAAAAAAAAGCTTATAAAGACTTCATTGTGAAACTAGGCAACTGGAGCAAAAATGCATGATCTGTCAGTGTAAACAACTACTAGATCAGAAGACTATAAGACTGATAGTGTGATTAACAAAAAGAGCAAAAAAGGAGACTCCAAAGGTTATCTAAAAATTAACAGCTTTTTTGTTTTTTTTTTTTGAGACAGAGTCTCACTTTGTCACCCTTGGTAGAGTGCTGTGGCATCACACCTCATAGTAATCTCCAGATCTTGGGCTTAGGCGATTCTCTAGGCTCAGCCTCCTGAGTAGCTGGGACTACAGGCACCCACCACAATGCCCGGCTACTTTTTTATTGCAATTTGGCCAGAGCTGGGTTCGAACCCTCCACCCTGGGTATCTGGGGCCAACGCCCTACCAATGAGCCACAGATACCACCCAAGTAACAGCCTTTTTAAAACTAGAAATCCACAGGGGTTTAGTTTAAGGAAAAAAGCACTCTTGGTCTGGTGTGGTAGCTCACGCCTGTAATCCTAGCATTCATGCCTATAATCCTAGAGGCCAAGATAGGTGGATGCCTTGAGCCCAGGGGTTCAAGACCAGCCTGAGCAAGAGCAAGACCCCATCTGTACTAAAAATAGAAAAAAAAATTAGCTGAGTATTGTGGTAGGTGCCTGTAGTCCCAGCTACTTGGAAGGCTGAGGCATGAGGACTGCTTGAGCCCAAGAGCTTGAGGTTGCTGTAAGCTTGGCTAACACCATGGCACCCTAGCCTGGGCAAGAGAGTGAGACTCTGACCTCTCCCACCCCCCAAAAAAATAATAATAATAAAATAAGAAAAACATACTCTAGGATAAGAATCCTATCTTAGTCACATTTGTATTCCTAACACTCAGCACAGTGCTTAATAGAGTGCACTGTATTCACCGAGGGCCTAGACACATGTGAAATCTAGACTACATTTATCACCATTTTACAAAACTAAGAGTTTAACATCTGTAACAGTTCATTCAACAAATAATTTGAGTCACTCCCATATGCCAGACATTGAGTTCATGATAGCGCTATGACCAAAATAGATACAATCCCTGCATTCATGTGGCTGACATTTTAATGGGTTGGAAAGACCCTAAATAAATGAAGAAGCAGAAGAATGATGGATTATGATAAATGTCAAGAAGAAAACAACAAGTTAGGGAAAGTTGATGTAACACTTTAGAATGGACCTTTCTGAAGAGGTAACTAACTAAAAACCAATGAAGCATGTTTAAACAAGATTAGAGAGGCCAGGCGCCGTGGCTCAGGCCTGTAATCCTAGCACTTTGGGAGGCCAAGGCAGGTGGACTGCCTAAACTCATGAGTTTGAGACCAACTTGCACAAAAGCAAGAAGCCTGTCTCTAAAAAATAGCCAGCTGGGTGTTGCAGCAGGTGCCTGTAGTCTCAGTTACTCGGGAGGCTGAGGCAAGAGAATCACTTAAGCCCAAGACTTTGAGGTTACTACGAGCTGTCCTGAGGGCGACATAGTAAGACTCTGTCTCAAAAAAAAAAAAGAAAGAGGCTTGGCGCCTGTGGTTCAAGTGGCGAAGGCACCAGCCACATACCACATACACCTAAGGTGGTGAGTTCAAATCCAGCCCGGGCCTGCCAAACAACAATGACAGCTGCAACCAAAAAAAATAGCCGGGCGTTGGGGCAGGCGCCTGTGGTCCCAGCTATTTGGGAGGCTGAGGCAGGAGACTCACTTGAGCCCAGGAGTTGGAGGTTGCTGTGAGCTGTGATGCCACAGCCCTCTACCCTGGGGAACAGCTTAAGGCTCTGTCTCAAGAAAAAAAAAAATTATTAAAAAAAAAAGGAAAGAAATGTAAAGAAATGAGGGAAAGAGGAAACAATGATCGTGCAAAGACCACAGAAATAATTGTTGCAAGTAAGAACCACCAGGGCACCAGTGGATGCAAAGACAAGGTGTTTATGGGGCATTTTCTGTGACTCAAGTAGGGCATCGGCCCCATATACCAGGGGTGGCGGGTCCAAGCCAGGTCCTGGCCAAAACTGCAAAAAAAAAAAAAAGAAAGAAAAGGCTCAGCACCTATGGCTCAAGCAGCTAAGGCGCCAGCCACATACAACACCTAAGCTGGCGGATTCAAATCCAGCCCAGACCCGGCAAAACAACAATGACAGTTGCAACCCAAAAATAGCCTGGTATTGTGGTGGGCGCCTATAGTCCCATCGACTTGGGAGGCAGAGGCAGGAGAATCGCTTGAGCCTAGGAGTTGGAGGTTGCTGTGAGCTCTGATGCCACAGCAGTCTACCCAGGGTGATAGCTTGAAGCTTTGTCTCAAAAAAAAAAAAAAAACAAGGTGTTTATGTAATCTCACAGTATCTCCCCCATAAGGTACTTACCAATTACAAAAGGGGAAAAAAAAATTACTTTGTCAACTAAAATGGAGAAACCAAGAAGACATCATCTTAAGCAAGTTAAGATTAAAAGCACCAGGAATAGGCCCACAGCCTGTAGCTCAGCAGCTAGAGCACTGGCTACATACACTAGAGCTGGTAGATTCAAATCCAGCCTGGGCCTGGCAAACAACCATGACAACGACAATCAAAAACTGGCTGGGCGTTGTGGCAGGCACCTGGTCCCAGCTACTCAGGAGGCTGAGGCAAGAGAATTGCTTGAGCCCAACAGTCTGAGGTTGCTGTGAGCTGTGATACCACAGCACTCAACCCAGAGCAACAGCTTGAGGCTCTGTCTCAAAAAAAAAAAAAAAAAAAAGGCACCAGGAATAAATCAACATCATGGATTCCCTGACTGGATGTCCTGACAAAGTTACAGCTTCACTTCTAGGCATTCTTCCCCCAAATGCATAAACTTCACTCCATCATGACCAAAAAAAAAAAAAAATCAGACAAAGCCAAATTGAGGGATCTTCTACAAAATAACTAGCACCTACTCTGCAAAAACATCAAGGTCACAGAAGACAAGGAAAGACTACGAGGAGGAAACCTAGGAGACATGACAACTAAATGCAATGTGAAACCCCAGGTGGGATTTTGGAGCAGAAAAGGTCATTAGTGTGAAAACTGGCAAAATTCAGGTAAGATGTGCGGGCCAATTACTACTTTTCCAATGTTAATCTTCTGGTTTTGATAATGTTATTATAATTACATATGTTGGCAGTAGAAAAAGGCTGAATGAGAGCCATTAAGAAAACTTCAATTTTTGCAAATTTTCTGTAAGTTTTTTTTTTTTTTTTTGAGACGGAGCCTCAAGCTGTCCCCCTGGGTAGAGTGCTGTGGCATTACAGCTCACAGCAACCTCCAACTCCTGGGCTCAAGCAAGTCTCTTGCCTCCGCCTCCCAAGTAGCTGGGACCACAGGCGCCCACCACAACGCCCGGCTATTTTTTTTTTTTTTGGTTGCAGCCATCATTGTTGTTTGGCGGGTCCGGGCTGGGGATTGGAACCCGCCACCTTAGGTGTACGTGACTGGCGCCTTAGCCGGTTGAGCTATAGGCGCCAAGCCAACAGTAACAATTTTTAAAAACACCTTTGCAATTTAAAAAAATTCAGTACCAGGGTGGCACCTGTGCCTCAGCAAGTAGGGCGCTGGCCCTACTCAGAGGGTGACGGGTTCAAACCCAGCCCCAGCCAAACTGCAACAAAAAATAGCCAGGCATTGTGACCGGTGCCTCTAGTCCCAGCTACTTGGGAGGCTGAGGCGAGAGAATCATCTGAGCCCAAAAGCTGGAGGATGCTGTGAGCTGTGACACCACAGCACTCTACCAAGGGTGACAAAATAAGACTCTGTCTCTAAAAAAAAAAAAGTACCTTTAACAAATAGCTTCAGATGATTCTTATGCACATTGAAATCTGAAAATAACTAATTTAAAGATATTCTTTCAATCACAGAAGAAAAGCTAGCCAAGTTACAGGTAATGTTATAATCCCAATGTCAGTGGATAGGGCACCAGCCACATATACCAAGGCTGGTGGGTTCAAGCCTGACCCGGGCCAGCTAAAGCAACAATGACAACAGCAACAAAGAAATAGCCGGGCGTTGTGGCAGGTGCCTGTAGTCCCAGCTACTTGGAAGGCTGAGGTAAGAGAATCGCTTTAAGTCCAAGAGCTGGAGGTTGCTGTGAGCTGTGATGCCACAGCACTCTACCTAGGGAGACAGCTTGATACTCTGTCTCAAATATATATATATATGTATATATATATATATATATATATCCTAATGTCAAACCATATACTGTCTTTTGCCGTACACATTGCACTCCCACGTATAATACACATATGTATCGTGACCCAAACTTTTAAGAAAACCGTCAAGAAAGTGTCTAGCTTTCAGCCAGGAGAGACACATCTGGGAAGGGCTAACACTCCCCTGGTAAATGAACAGACTGCACCACATTCCCACAGACGCATGCTCTGTGAAGGCTACCCCTTCCCTCTGTACCAGGAGCCCTTCTTTCCCACCACATCATAGGCCAGGGAAGAGATGGCCACACACACGTCAATGGTGCAACAGGAACTACGCAGGCCACTCAGCAGGCTGATTCCCAGGCCCCTCTGCATGGCCAGGCCTCAGGACTCAGCCCTCAACCCACATGGCCACAACTGCCACAACTGCCTCACCAGCGCTCCCCATCACACTCTCCCGTGATTTCAGGACTCTGAAGCAGCAGCTCCCACCTGCTCCCATCAAATCCCAGATCCTTCTAAACTGAAAACCCCAGCCACTGGTGGGCCCGAGCAGGAGGGCACGGCAGCTCCAAGATGCCTACTGGACTCCCCTGCTCCTAAGCCACAACACCCACGAATAATGTGCATCTATATTTTTCTGCCAAGACTTTGGGCAAAGAAATATACATGTTATACACAGCAAAATATGGAGAACTGATCTGACCCCATATGAAAGATCTTATTTTCTTAAATGTTACTAGAGAAACATTTTACTTACCTTTATATCACTACCGGGTGTGGCAGTAAGAGCCAAGATTCTAAAGTGATTTGTATATTTGACTAGTTCTCTCACAACCTTAAAAAAAGACAAAGTTCATTAATATCATCTAACAAAAAAAAAACAGTTGTTCTTTACACAAGTTATTATGTATGGTCCATTATCATTATTCCTTAATTGGCATATTGGTTGGCTAGCGACTGGAACAATGACCAGTTATATTATCTGAAGGTCAATTTACTTTTACAGATACTAATAATATATTAGAAGCCTTCGGATCAATATGTAAAAGAAAAAAACACACATTAGGGCTTCTTTTCTATAAAAAGCTACAACATCAAGGCTAAATACAGATCAAAACCCCCAAGGGATATATCAAGGTCAAATGGAAGAGGAAGAGAGTCTAGTTTTCCCTAATACAGATATAATACAATCATATGTTAAGTCCCCAACAGAAACTACTTTACAAATTCAAAAACTAGCACAAAATTTGTGTCTTTGCACTAAATAAAATCAACTTTCCCTTCTCTTTCCCTCTTCTGTTGTTACTGTATCATAGTTTTAACTACCACTTGTATGCTGATAATTTCTAAATCTGTATCTACCGCTCAGAACTCCGTGAGATCCACACTCTTACCACCTACTGCCCAATGGACATCTAGAGCTGGATTCACCACAGACACCTCAAACTTAACACATCTAAAATTGCACTCTTTCCACACTCCCTCAAATCTGCTCTGCTTCCAGGACGCTCACAATCTTCACAGTTTGCTAAGTCTGAATCCTCATCCCACATTTCTCCTGTCCCTCAGTAGATACTCTGCTGTTAGCCCTCTCCCTTCTAATACCTTTCAAATATTAAGTTCTACCTCAAATATACTTTTTTTTTTTGAGACAGAGTCTCACTTTGTCACCCTCAGTAGAGTACCATGGCTCACAGCAACTTCAAACTCTTGGGTTCAAGCAATTCTTTTGCCTCAGCCTCCCAAGTAGCTGGGACTATAGGCACCCACCACAACACCCCACTATTTTTTAGAGATGACGTCTTGCTCTGGCTCAGGCTGGTCTCAAATCCCTGAGCTCAGGAAATCCACTCACCTCAGCCTCCCAGAGTGCCAGGATTACAGGTGTGAGCCAATGCACCCCGCCCACCCATACATTTTTTAATGAGTCTTTACCATCTATATTCCCTACGGCCTACAAAGTACATTCAAACTGTTAAGCATAAAATACAGATGCTTTCATGACCTGGCCTTTAAGTAGAAGAGGCAAAGTCCTCCTTAAAAGAAGAGGGAAACAGAAATGAAAGTCCATTACACTTAGCGCAACCACATCCTACCACTTCACTTTATATTTTATTCCTACAGTACTCAACTAGAAGGCACTCTGTTAGGGATGTTCAATACCTTATGTCATTTAACCCTAATAACACTAACAGTTAATTATTATTTTATTCAGCTATGACACTACATAAAGATGACACTACATATCCAACCTTTGCATTATTAGTTCCAAAATTCCACCCCTATCTTACACAGACCCAACCACGGCCAGGCTCTCATGATCCTTATCTGACAGGAATAATCATTAGGATAAGAAAGAAAACAACACAGCAGCAACAGTGAATTGAATGGATGAATTAAAGTATAGGTATGTCCTACCACCATCTGTTCTGAGACAAGAGACGTAAGGTGTTTTATAACAATACTGTCAATAACTTCCACCACTGATAACTGTTCTCCAAAATACCCCTTAATAATATGATTACACTACAAAACATCATTTAACAAATTCATTACCTGGCAATAAGCATAGTTTCCGAGAGCTTTATGAGCTTCATCAATAACTAAGCACTTTATTTCAACAGCAGGACAGACTCCTCTAGAAAGGTCATTTACCATGACCTGAGGTGTAAGAAAAAGGACTCTCTTATTGCACCATATTTCTTTCCTGGTGAGAGCTTGAGTAGACCCTGTAAATAAAAGTGACATTCTAAACTTCAGGCTGTTATCTGTAAAATATAAATAGTCTGGCCTATTTTCAGAATGTACACAGGCTTTGGCAATCTGCTTGAGAATAATTTGACAATTCATTGGAATGTTTTCAATTTAAAGCTCTGGTGTGGGGGGGAAGAGACACATTTATAACCTTGACTCAAACTGTACAAAAGTAGGCATGTACCCAAAACATTAGTACCTCTGTAACATTCTGAAATATAAAAAAAATGCTCTGATGTGGTCCAAATTCAAAGCTGGCACTTAAATAAGACCACAACTTGATTGTTTTTAGAGGATTCCCACAAAATAGCATAATATTTAAATACAAGCAAATTCTTCAACCAGGAAATCCTTCTTGGGAAGAATGCCAAGAAACATCATGTTCAGTTACCCATGGGATATACACACATAATAGCTTCAAAATACTCTAACGAGGCACGGACATTCTCAGAAGATGTAATAAAGCAACCCTATTCACCTGTGTTGGACTTGCTTTAAGTATTAACAGATGATGTTTTAAGGGCGGGGATATACGCAGAGTGTGGACTTGCAACTATGGCGCATGGGTGAGGAGTTAGCTCTATTTCTATCAGAATGCATACTTTCCCCCTGGATACCCAGCTTTTAATTTCAAATTAGCCCATTCTGTCTAAGGTACCTGTCATTTCGGCCATGTGGGACTGTGGGATACCCATCACCTGGTAGCAAGCCTCGATCTGCTGTGTCACCAAGGGTTTCGTGGGGGCCATGAAGACCACCTTGCCCGAAGGAAACCAGCGGTAGAAATTGTACATCACCACGGCGGCAATAAAGGTCTTTCCCAGTCCAGTAGGCAGACACACTAGCGTGTTGCAGAACAGAGCAGTCCGGGAGATGCGCAGCTGGTAGTCCCGGACCGGGCAATTGGTGGGGTAAATCCACAGGGCGCCAGCTGAGGTGCAGAACCCCCCATTCTCTAGACTTAGTTGCCTCTCAGCCTCGTACACCGCGACCAGCAACACATCGTCGTCCGACTCCGGCTGAGCCTCTGCGGTTGCTGGCAAACGCTCCCGGGAGCCGCCAGGGCTCGGAGGTCGCTCAGTTCCTGTGCTGCAACCAGAAGCCCCAGAGGATCGGGAGATGCTTGAGCCCCACGTCTGGAAAAGTGTTCTTTGCCGTCCTCTCATTAGGCCGACAACTACCAAAGCCTTCACCAAGAAACTGGTAGCTGCAGCAACTCAACCGCCACGGTTCAGAATCCCATCAGTTTTCTTGGGACAAAACTGGAACTAGACGGCGGGACTGCAGCCAGTTAGTTTATCCGGTTGAAAATGCCCGCCTCGCAGTTTATGCTGGGAATATGATTGGCTGGTTTCCCGGAAATCCTCGCGGCCGAAGACGCATGCGCATTGTCTAGAGTTACTTTATATTTGGTCCCTTTTGCAGTTATTTTATAGACGGTAAATTTTGAGTTCCGTTTCCAACAATTACGTTCGTGTATCTGGTAGTCATTGTTAATGTAATCTCTTAAAACGATAAAATAAATTCGAGATCCGCGGACAATGAAATACCCATAATTTTGTGAACTTGATGTTACTAAGCGTCTGATGTGTCCTTTCCTTGTTAGTTATATTTTTAAATCGGATGATGAGGTGAAAAGCAAGTAATTTGTCTTATTTACCTAGGCTGGGGAAAAAAATGTTTCTTTTTGTTGTATTAGGAGTGGAAACCCATTATTTTAATATTTTTATTGTTTAAAGGAATGTGAATCTGGTCTGGTTCTTTTATTTTATTAGAATTTTTGTTTGGGTTTTTTTTTTCTTTTTTTCCCCCTTATCTTAGAATTATTTTAAATGTAAGGGGTCCTGATGTTCCACATTTACATCTTTTTTTTTTTTTTGAGACAGAGCCTCAAGCTGTCCCCCTGGGTAGAGCGCTGTGACAACACAGCTCACAGCAACCTCCAATTCCTGAGCTCAAGCGAGTCTCCTGCCTCCACCTCCCAAGTAGCTGGGACCACAGGCGCCCGACACAATGCCCGGCTATTTTTTGGTTGCAGCCATCATTGTTGTTTGGCGGCCGGGCTGGATTCGAACCCGCCACCTTAGGTGTATGTGGCTGGCGCCTTGGCCACTTGAGCCACAGGGGCCGAGCCTAGCCTATATCTGTATTACAAATAAAAGCAGTAAATGTCGGTGTGTAGTCATTGCACTGCAGCCATGGCTTTCTCAGACAATTCTGGCTTCTCCACTCTCAACCTGATGACTTTGAGTAACCTCCCTAAGTGTATTTCCTTGCGTACTGAGGAAAAGTACACACACACGGAACTGTTATTCATACTGCCATCCTCATGATGCTCATTAAGCGGCATCCTGAGTGCAGCCTCATTACTTTGTTTCATTTGTTCAAGTTTCTGAGCTGGCTTTTAGACAGACTTTCTCGTGTTTCTATGGGGGAGGGAAAGGTACAGTTTACATTGAATTTTCATTTGTGTAGTCTTTAAATGGACGATCACGGAACATGCGTTGCTCTGATGGACAAAGACTGAGCCAATACAGGTGTGAATTTTAAGGCTATAACTAGATAAAATGAGAGATTAGAATGGAGTCTGTATGCTGCTGTTTTCCTTAAATAGGTTGTAGACAGGACCTTTAAAGGCCTAGTAGCCAGTAGGTAATAAGCCTGGATAATAGCCGGTAAATATCACTCCCGCTACAGGTCGCCTTACAAGTGGGTCTAATTAAGAGTAGATGACCGATAGGGGTTGTCTGCGGAGGCCACCTCGGTAAGTTTTTTAACCGGACTTAACAAAGAAGCCCCCATCGCACAGGCTTTACGTCACTCGGGGACCAGCCCCAGTGGTGCCTGCGGGAGCCTGGCCCCGCCCCTCGCCCTGCGCCACGCCCCACAGGCGGGGCGATGCCGAACCGAGGCGGGCTGGCTCAGTAAAGCGGTGGCAGCAGGGGGAAGATGGCGGCAGCCGTTCCTCAGCGGGCGTGGACCGTGGAGCAGCTGCGCAGCGAGCAGCTGCCCAAGAAGGACATTATCAAGTTTCTGCAGGACCACGGTTCAGATTCGGTACCAGAGGCGGCGGGGCGGCCGGGTTGGTGCGGCTGAGGGACGCCTCACCCCCCTGGAGATGCCCATACATTCCGTATCCCTGTGTGCCCCCGCCCTCGCCCTGCCGCGGCCCGTGGCCGGCCAGGCCGGAGCGGCCCCGCGTGCGCTGCGGGCCACTCTCGCGCCTCCCGGGCGGGCCTACTTCGGCGCGGGGAGCAGCTTTTATTTTCTGGGGCACGCAGGCTGCAATCTCGGAATTAGAACCTTGTTGGGATCCTTGAGTGTGGGTGGAGGGCATGAAAAAAAGGAAATTTTACTTGTTGGGGGCTGAAACGGGAGTGGGGTGTGGTGGCCAAGGAATAGTGGGTAGAGTGAGACCCCGGGAGCGGAGTGCCGGCTACTGGGGAAATGGGATGGGATATGAAGACTTCTATGGAAACGATGTGTGCATCTTGCTCTTTTCAGTAATCTACTAAATACTGACCATTAATGCGTGTTAATTTTTAAAACCCTTAGATTGTGATTTAACTTTTGCTTAAAATGTCGACCCGTTAAATGACCTTTTCACTTACATTCTTGGGAGAGCTACGTGCGCGCTTCTTCTTGTGCTGTGGTCTTCCATTGTTGTAAACAATCAGACTAAGGAGTTTATTTGGCATTCTTTGTACTGTATTCCCTCATTTTTCAGTATAGTCTCCATCTTAACCATCTATCTATTGTCAAGCTATTTTCTGTGCTTCCGAAATTAAGATCATTCATACCTCTTTTAAATTACTTAACTACTGCACATGTTGTGCACACACCATCCTCCACTTACCAGAATTCGAAGCAGCAACCTGAATGTAATTTCTCTACAATTTTTAAAATTACAAACTTGCATTCATTTTGAGAGGATTGTATTTTGCGGGGGCGGGGGTCTTAATGAGAAAATATAAGAACTCTCCAGCTCCAGTTTCTTACTGGTGAATTATTATTTACTGGTGGCATCTATATCTTCATGAAAGAGACAATTCATACAACCATATATAACAAAAACTATGCTCAGCTTTTAAGGATACAAGGGTGAAAGACATGATGTGCCAGGGATCATTTTAAACCAATGGTGTTTCACCTAAATAGAATAGGGTAGGGATATCATTAACATTTAATGTTTCAATACTGTACTTCATCAAATTTTTATAAGACATACCATCCCGGCTGGCACCTGTGGCTCAAGTGGCTAAGGTGCCAGCAACATACACCTGAGCTGGCAGGTTCAAATCCAGCCCGGCCTGCCAAACAACTACAGCTACAACTGAAAAATAACCAGGCGTTGTGGTGGGCCCCTATAGTCCCAGCTACTTGGGAGGGGGAGGCAGGAGAATCGCTTGAGCCCAGGAGTTGGAGGTTGCTGTGAGCTATGATGCCACAGCACCCTATCCAGGGTGACAGCTTGAGGCTCTGTCTCAAGACCAAAAAAAAACAAAAAAACAAATCATCCCGATATGGAATCTAATGTGAAACTGGCCCAAGTAGGACAATTTCAAGAGACTAAGATTATCAGAATATTTTTGTAGCTTATTAATCTTTTAAATGCATATTCTTCGGGGATCATTCACATACTTTAAGCTATATTTGACAATAATTATTTTATTGATCATAAGATATCTAGGAGATGTTTATATTTGGGATTTTTAAGGGGGGAACCTTGCTAAATAAATCACAAGAGTGCTAATGCCACTGATTACTTTGATTTAATCAACTTTAATCTCCTTTCTCTGTTGGCTGTTTGTTAATCATTTAGAACATTAAGAAGGGACGAGAAAAAGCAAAACATGAAATATACAATAGTGATAGTAGTAGAAAACTGCCTCATCAAAAACTTAAAAGATGCTAAAGGACAACTTTGAGAAAGTAACGAAATGAGGAGTCAAGTAGGGACAAGTGAGAAAAGGAACCAGAACAGAGGGAACCGAAGATGTTATTCACACCCTCACATGACATGATTTGAGATGAAAATATATTATGCAGCTCAGTGCCTGTAGCACAGTGGTTACAGAGCCAGCCACATACACCAAGGGTGGTGGGTTCAAAACCAGCCCAAGCCAGCTAAACACAATGACAACTATAACAAAAAAATAGTTATGTGTTGTGGTGAGTGTCTGTGGTCCCAGCTACTTGGAAGGCTGAGGCAGGAGAATCACTTGAGCCCAAGAGTTTGAGGTTGCTGTGAGCTGTGACACCATGGCACTCTGGGCAACATGGTAAGACTGTCTCAAAAAAAAAAAAATAATATATATATATATATATATTATGACTTGATATTTAGAAGTAGTATTTGAATGCCCACCAGCCAACGTAGCAGTATTATATTTGAGAGAAAAGGAATATTGTTACTTTGAGTTAATAAATACAATTTTAGGCTAGGTGTGGTGGCTGTAACCCTAGTGCTGTGGGATGCCAGAGCAAGAGGATTGCTTGAGTTTGGGAGACCAACCTAAGGAAAAGACAGACCCCATCTCTACTAAAAACTATCCGGGCATGGTAGCACACACCTGTCAAACCAGGTACTTAAGGAGGCTAAAGCAAGAGGATTGCTGAAACTCAGTAGTTGGAGGTTGCTGTGAACTATGATGCCACAGTACTCTACCTAGAGTGACAAAGTGAGACTCTGTCTCAAAAAACAATAATAATAAAATAAAAAACTTAGCCAGGCCTGGTGACACATACCTATTCTCCCAGTTACTTGGTAGGTTGAGACAGAAGAATCATTTGAGTCCAGGAGTTTGAGATTACAGTGAGCTGCAATGATGCCACTGCATTCTAGCCAAGGTAGCAGAGTGAGACTGTCTCAAAAAAAGAATTATCAATAAATACATTGTTAATCATAATAGTCAATATATATTTTAAGTCCTTATTTTGTCACAGGCTGTCATAGCCTGGGTGAAATGGCTCACACCTGTAATCCTAGCACTATGGGAGGACAAGGTGGGCAGATTGCTGGAACTGAGGAGTTCAAGACCAGCCTAAGCAAGAGAGACCCTGTTTCTAATAAAAATAGAAAAAATTAGGTGGTGCTTATGGTGGGTACCTATAGTCCCAGCTTCTTGGGTGGCTAGGGCAGGTCTCCAACCTCTGAGCTTGGGGCAATCCACCCGCCTCAGCCTCCCAGAGTGCTAGGATTACAGGCGGGAGCCACCATGCCTGGCCTCACTTAGATTTCTTTTCGATAATGCGTTAGGATAAAAAATATAGTGTTCATGTGATTTTTTTCTTCCTAAATAGTACTATTAAAAATATTACTGCTGGGCAGCACCTGTGGCTCAGGGAGTAGCATGCCAGTGCCATACACTGAGGGTGGTGGGTTCGAACCTGGCCTCAGCTAGCTAAAAACAGCAGTGACAACAACAACAACACAAATATATATATATTACTGCTAACATTAGATGGTCATTTTCTAATTTTAGACTCCTCTTACTTGAGAGAAATTATTTTTGACTACCCAAATTTTTTCTTTATAGTTTCTTGCAGAACACAAATTATTAGGAAACATTAAAAATGTGTCCAAGACTGCTAACAAGGACCATTTGGTTACAGCCTATAATCATCTTTTTGAAACTAAGGTGAGTTGTTTCATTCCATTAGCCAAATACCATTTTAAAAATTTATCTGCTTGGCGCCTGTGGCTCAAGCGGCTAAGGTGCCAGCCACATACACCTAAGGTGGCGGGTTCGAATCCCCAGCCCAGGCCCGCCAAACAACAATGATGGCTGCAACCAAAAAATGGCCAGGCGTTGTGGCAGGCGCCTGTGGTCCCAGCTACTTGGGAGACGGAGGCTGGAGACTCGCTTGAGCCCAGGAGTGGAAGG